>JAZGTH010000025.1:992500-1150000 GCA_036877525.1 Chromobotia macracanthus
ACTGAGAGAGAGAGAGAGACTGAAGAGAGAGAGAGAGAGTGAGAGAGACTGAGAGAGAGAGAGAGACTGAGAGAGAGAGAGAGACTGAGTGCTGGAGAGAGAGACTGAGTGCTGGAGAGAGAGAGACTGAGAGAGAGAGACTGGGTGCTGGAGAGAGAGACTGAGAGAGAGAGAGAGAGAGAGACCGAGTGCTGGAGAGAGAGACTGAGTGCTGGACAGAGAGAGAGAGAGACTGAGAGAGAGAGACTGGGTGCTGGAGAGAGAGAGACTGAGAGACAGAGAGAGACTGAGAGAGAGAGAGAGAGACTGAGAGACAGAGAGAGACTGAGAGAGAGAGAGAGAGAGAGACTGAGTGCTGGAGAGAGAGACTGAGAGACAGAGAGAGACTGAGAGAGAGAGAGAGAGAGAGAGACTGAGTGCTGGAGAGAGACTGAGAGAGAGAGAGAGACTGAAGAGAGAGAGAGAGAGTGAGAGAGACTGAGAGAGAGAGAGAGAGAGAGAGGAGAGAGAGAGAGAGCGCGTGCGCAGTCTGAACGCAGGAGTTTGTAACAGCGGACAGACTCTCACCTGTTGTTTGTATATTTATAACGATTTAAAATCGATTTGTTTCCTGTCAATATCCGCTCTGAATTAACTAACTGGTTATTGAATTAACTGGTTATTGAATTAACTGGCTATTGAATTAACTGGCTATTGAATTAACTTCTATCGTTACGAAATCTTTCCCAACATTACTAAAGGGCGCTGATGCTCAGTTCAGTTCAGTGTTCGGTGTCATATTATTTTATATTTCTTTTTAATAGATTTAAGTACTGATTCATAATTTAGAGCGATATCTTCCATTTATACTGTAACGTGATTTAAAAACAGCATGAAAACAGCTGCTTATGAAATGTGGTTGCAGCACACACACATACAGAGAATCTTGACAGCTTTTCTTCTCTTAAAGCTTCAACACTACAGCAGTGTAAAAGTCACACTACAGGACACTCACATCACACTACAGGACACTCACATCCCCACTGTAGTGTGACTGTAGTGTAAAAGTTACACTACAGGACACTCACATCACACTACAACACATACTCACTTATCACTACAGGACACTCCACCCACTGTATGACTGTAAGCACCTACAACCATCACACTACAGGACACTCACATCACACTACAGGACACTCACATCACACTACAGGACACTCACATCCCCACTGTAGTGTGACTGTAGTGTAAAAGTCACACTACAGGACACTCACATCACACTACAGGACACTCACATCACACTACAGGACACTCACATTACACTACAGGACACTCACATCCCCACTGTAGTGTGACTGTAGTGTAAAAGTCACACTACAGGACACTCACATCACACTACAGGACACTCACATCCCCACTGCAGGTGACTGTAGGTAAAAGTCACACTACAGGACACTCACATCACACTACAGGACACTCACATCCCCACTGTAGTGTAAAAGTCACACTACAGGACACTCACCTCACACTACAGGACACTCACATCACACTACAGGACACTCACATCACACTACAGGACACTCACATCACACTACAGGACACTCACATCCCCACTGTAGTGTGACTGTAGTGTAAAAGTCACACTACAGGACACTCACATCACACTACAGGACACTCACATCCCCACTGTAGTGTGACTGTAGTGTAAAAGTCACAATACAGGACACTCACATCACACTACAGGACACTCACATCCCCACTGTAGTGTGACTGTAGTGTAAAAGTCACACTACAGGACACTCACATCACACTACAGGACACTCACATCACACTACAGGACACTCACATTACACTACAGGACACTCACATCCCCACTGTAATGTGACTGTAGTGTAAAAGTCACAATACAGGACACTCACATCACACTACAGGACACTCACATCACACTACAGGACACTCACATCACACTACAGGACACTCACATCCCCACTGTAGTGTGACTGTAGTGTAAAAGTCACACTACAGGACACTCACATCACACTACAGGACACTCACATCCCCACTGTAGTGTGACTGTAGTGTAAAAGTCACACTACAGGACACTCACATCACACTACAGGACACTCACATCCCCACTGTAGTGTGACTGTAGTGTAAAAGTCACACTACAGGACACTTACATCACACTACAGGACACTCACATCACACTACAGGACACTCACATCCTCACTGTAGTGTGACTGTAGTGTAAAAGTCACACTACAGGACACTCACATCACACTACAGGACACTCACATCACACTACAGGACACTCACATCCTCACTGTAGTGTGACTGTAGTGTAAAAGTCACAATACAGGACACTTACATCACACTACAGGACACTCACATCACACTACAGGACACTCACATTACACTACAGGACACTCACATCCCCACTGTAGTGTGACTGTAGTGTAAAAGTCACACTACAGGACACTCACATCACACTACAGGACACTCACATCACACTACAGGACACTCACATCCCCACTGTAGTGTGACTGTAGTGTAAAAGTCACACTACAGGACACTCACATCACACTACAGGACACTCACATCCCCACTGTAGTGTGACTGTCAGGACATAGTCACACTACAGGACACTTACATCACACTACAGGACACTCACATCACACTACAGGACACTCACATCCTCACTGTAGTGTGACTGTAGTGTAAAAGTCACACTACAGGACACTCACATCACACTACAGGACACTCACATCCCCACTGTAGTGTGACTGTAGTGTAAAAGTCACACTACAGGACACTCACATCACACTACAGGACACTCACATCACACTACAGGACACTCACATCCTCACTGTAGTTGACAGTTAAAATCACACTACAGGACACTTACATCACACTACAGGACACTCACATCACACTACAGGACACTCACATCACACTACAGGACACTCACATCCCCACTGTAGTGTGACTGTAGTGTAAAAGTCACACTACAGGACACTCACATCACACTACAGGACACTCACATTACACTACAGGACACTCACATCCCCACTGTAGTGTGACTGTAGTGTAAAAGTCACAATACAGGACACTTACATCACACTACAGGACACTCACATCACACTACAGGACACTCACATCCTCACTGTAGTGTGACTGTAGTGTAAAAGTCACACTACAGGACACTCACATCACACTACAGGACACTCACATCACACTACAGGACACTCACATCACACTACAGGACACTCACATCCCCACTGTAGTGTGACTGTAGTGTAAAAGTCACACTACAGGACACTCACCTCACACTACAGAACACTCACCTCACACTACAGAACACTCACATCCCCACTGTAGTGTGACTGTAGTGTAAAAGTCACACTACAGGACACTCACATCACACTACAGGACACTCACATCCACACAGTGAAGGAAACAAAGAAGCGTGAGAATCCAGAAGCTTCTGCTCTTCAGAAAACAGTTTGAAACTCTTTTCTGTACTATACATTTGCGTAGTTTTTACACAATTCACGTCTTGCAGCTTTATAATAAAACAAATACAAAAACAGGTATAACAAGGTAAAAGTTACAGAACAGTATTTCAGTTGAATGTACTGTAAGTTGCTCTGGCTGAAAGAGCCTGTCAAACACATTAATGCTCCTAAATTAAAGATTACACAATAAAACCATCAAACTGAACTGAGTAACTCAAACAAACATTAATTCATATGACACATTCAACAGGGAGAAAAATTCAAACAAACAGGTGAAATTGTGCCACTCAGAGGACTGATACACACACAGTGTTTTAAAGAAAAGACGCGTCAGTCATGCAGGAGCTCCTGAAGACAGTGTTTTGATTTAAAGATCTCTGGAACATCACAGTCCAGTTTGCAGATGACTTTATAAATTGCCTTCTTCCATGACGGATCCACATCTTTACCACGCACAATTGCGTTGAAGAATTCCCGTAATGTTATCTGAGCAACCTCCAAGAAACGCTCAGGAACCTGCAGGAGAAATACTGTGTGAGGATGTTAAGTACACGTCAAACCAAATCATTGGCAAACAATTGCACTTGCCTTACAAAAGTCTTGTTGCATTACAAGCTTTAACCAAAAGATGTCACCAATGTGCTTTGAGCACTTCAAAACTGAATCATTTTGTGACACTACTGTCAGTTTTAAAAACTGTTTCTCCATACCAGTGAAACACGAGGACTCTGTAGTGAGCCGGAAAGATAACTATCAATTCCTGTGCCTGTGGTTTGTGTTTATATATGTGTATATACATAACACATACACACACACACACTCTCCCTCTATACCCCATCAGCTGCTGCACGTGTGTGGAGAGTCAGTGTACAGGGGACATGAAGTGTTGTTATAGATCAGCCAGTTACATTTATACTCACTTCCTAACACAATCTTTATGAAACATGCATCACAAACATGCATACACACAGATGACTAAGGCTATATTACTGATAACCTCACATGGACACAATAGTGTTAACAATAATACACACTACAACACACCACTACAACCCTTATAGAACGTACACAATATACAACATGCTACACACGCTACATTCAGTCTCTACACTTTTCAGGCCCTCACATTTGTAGTCAGACCTGTACACACACACACACACGCAGAGATTAAACAAACTACTTAATGATCAATACTTCTGTTTTTACTGTACATAAACACACGATGTGAACCCTGAGACACACATCCAACCACAGACTCAACTGTCTTCAGAACAGCTGTAAGTGTTCAGAGGAAGTGTTTCATGTGTGAAGTGCTGATCTCAGTGCGTGATCACTGTATGAGGTTCACATGTGCACCTGCTCAGTGATGCCAGTATCTAATCCACCAGTCATCTGCCATGAAACAAACACTGAACTATTTCTTTTAAAAAAAACTGAACTGAAACCTGTATGTGAAATTATTGGGGTAAACTCAATGTGTGTTCTGTGAATGTCCGGCCAATACTTAAGCACAGTCCTATTTACCTAAAAATGAGGTTGTTTTTAACCCAGCAGTTTTTAGATTGAAGTGTTTATTTTGTCAACACAACTGATTTTGACCCTGAAATTTGGGTGTTTCTCATACTAAGGGAATCGCATATCTGCAGAAGATTTGGATTAATTACACAAATCATATGAATTACTCTTATGATGTTTTTCTGTATCTGGTATAATCACTTGAACGGTCACTGAATGAAAATGTGACTAAAAATGATTTTCCAAACAAATAATTTGTGAGCAAACTAGTCCTTTAAGACTAAAAACTGCAGCTGACCTTGTTGAGAGGACAGAACTGTGGCTCAGTTTTCTTTTGGGAACATGTTTGTATTTGATCCGCGCTGACCAAACACACACTGACCATGAGAGATAAAGGAAGTGATACACCTCAAGGATCGGTGCTGTGCACACACGTTCTGAACTGCTCTGGTCAATCCATTACCAAACACTTCTCATTTCAGCTGCACCCGGGCATGCTGGGAACAGAAGTATAATGTAGTGTCAGAAATCTCACAGATGAAAGCAAGGCCTTGATGAAGGGTAAGTAAACACACTCGGCTCTCTGGCCTTCAGTCGGACCCTGGTTTCACTCTCACATAGTACCATTGCTAAAAATTAAAGGGCCCCTCAGGTTAAATCACAGAGGGTTTACCTGTACCTGCTGTGAGATAAAAACTTGTCAAATCATCTAAACATTCTCCTGAGACACCGTAAAACACCTTCACACAGCTGAAAGTATTGCATGGTGTTTATCACAGCAACACAGAGACCTTCACTGCTCAAGGTGAGATGAGGAAATCCAAAGATCGTGTTACAGTGCAGAACTATCAGAAGAACACACTGATATCACACACTGATATCACTTTAGAAATCTGAATCCTGAATTCAGCACAACTGCTCACCTGAAACGGCCGGAACAGAGTGAAAAGAGACAGTCAGCACACACAGATCCCAATCACACCTGCCAGTAACTGCTAAATGTTCTGTGTTTTACCACATTGGGAATATGAGAAGATCTAAATATCACACTCAGATCTATCTACTGTACACTAAATCCTTTTCTTCTATACATATTCCCTCTCTTCTGTCATCTTCAGCTCTCTGTTACCCAGTCTGCCCCTGAAAAACACCTCACAAAACCTGTCAAGGTCAACATCAAAAGAAAAGAGTACATGAAAAATGAAATGATGAAAATGAATAAAGTAACACTGAACAAACACTGTTATAAGACACGTTGTTTAAAACCTTAGAACAAAAATCTCCCAGTTCTTAAAGCTTCTGAAGGCCACAAAGAGGAGGATCTGTCTTACTGCCAGAATATTCTGAAGCAACAGAAAGATCAGACACTGCAACATGAACGTGTTGTGTGTGGAGTGACAGAGCAGAATGGAAGTTCTCTCTTCATCAGCAGATGGAGAAGAGCTTCATTCATGAAGAAACTCGAATTGCTGCTTGTGCTCAGTAGACCATCCGCAAACCAGACAAATATGTAATTAAAACCTAGTGATAGGAGCTACAGTTCTACAGTTCTGGATGAAGTCTATAGGGGATGTACAGTAGAGATGGAGAGACAGTTCTACAGTTCTGGATGAAGTCTATAGGGGATGTACAGTAGAGATGGAGAGACAGTTCTACAGTTCTGGATGAAGTCTATAGGGGATGTACAGTAGAGATGGAGAGACAGTTCTACAGTTCTGAATCCTGTCAGGCGGCTGACAGGAAGAAAACATGAACTTCTCATGTTTGTTTTTGAGAATCACTTGTGTTGTGTGTCACTCAACATTTTAATAAACAGCAAATCAGACACAAATCATCAGGACTTAAAAACATAACCAAGTGTGTTTTTAGAGCATAAACACAAAGGTGTTTCTTCTCCAATGTCAGTCTAAGATATTTTACAGGTCGCCCGTCTTTACACACTGTGCAGAAAGAACTCGTGTTTGGCTGGTGGTGGGGCTTAATTTCAAAGTGTAAAAACACAGGAAGTGTAATATGCAAATAAAATTAAAGCAGCATCCTAGACCCAGGATTGCAACTCTGGTTGGACAAATGACTGGAGATTGAGATGACTGATCTATAAATATTAACACAAACCTTTATTACAACTAATGTAATTAATGTTTTAATAACTGTCATACAACATGACGGAAATCAAAGATCTAAGCTTTAATGAGATAAGGGAGAATCCAAAATGTGTGTCATGGGATTTTATAAAAGCTTTCATATATAATAAAAATCTTTTCCACAAGGAAAATGCCTTAATAATTACACCTGACAGGTTTAGTGCATCTTTTAATTAATGTTTAAGAACTCAAAACGTTCAGAGGATTTAGGGACTATCATTTGCTCAGTCTAAAACATTAGATAATGGAAAGTTAAGGGGAGGTCCCCACTAAGAGCACAAAGCTGTGTGTAAACACACAT
This sequence comes from Chromobotia macracanthus, assembly GCA_036877525.1. Classification (NCBI taxonomy): domain Eukaryota; kingdom Metazoa; phylum Chordata; class Actinopteri; order Cypriniformes; family Botiidae; genus Chromobotia; species Chromobotia macracanthus. Next base: position 999,958 of record JAZGTH010000025.1, read on the forward strand.
ACCTGGAAATCATTGGCTTTGTTGTAGTGCAAGTTCAGAACTCTCCAGAGCTCCGAGTCCACCGTCACACTGATATCATCAGCCGTCTGTGTGCCTTCACTCAGGGCCTGACGTGCAAACTTCTCCATCTGAATGTAGTAGAACTCTCTGAAGTTACTGAACCACTTGATCAGCTGAGATGTGATGCACCTGTTGAACTGACACACACAGACACACACACGCACACACACACACAGACACACACACACACACACACACACACACACACACACACACACACACACACACACACACAGACACACAGACACACACACACACAGACACACACACACACACACACACACAGACACACACACACACTCACACACACACACAGAGACACACACACACACAGACACACACGCACGCACGCACACACACACACACACACACGCACGCACGACACACACACACACACACACACACACACAGTATTCACATGTGAAGCGCTCTGAGCACATGAAGAGTGACACTCATGTTCACCAAATACATCTGACTGTAGAACTGCACCAAAAACAATCAAACACCAAAACATCAAATCATTCCTACCCATCAAATCATTCCTAACCATCAAATCATTCCTAACCATCAAATCATTCCTAACCATCAAATCGTTCCTAACCATCAAATCATTCCTAACCATCAAATCATTCCTAACCATCAAATCAATGCTATTACATTTATTTCAATGCAGTTATGCAACATATTATTTGACATTAAAACTACTTCATTAAAACTGTCATTCTGATCAGATTACCTCAGATTACTCTAACCCTAATTATTTTTTTGCAGATTTTCCTTTTACGTAGCAAAACATTTTGCAAAAATAAAATTATTATTATAAAAAAAATTATTATTCATTAAAATCAATACAGTTATGAAGAAAACTCAACACTGAATGAAGCAGCATTATTGAGAAGGTCAGCAGTGATATAGTTATATCTGGTTTATTATTCAGAAGCTGAACATTCCAAATTAGCACAGAAAACACTCTAGATCAGTCACAATACTGACAAAAACACAAATCATTACTTTATGTATGATTTTATGATATGTCATTCTATTTTTACATTATTTTATTATTTTCCTTAGGGTCCAATTATAATGGTTTTTTTCTACAAACATGTCAAACTTTTTCATTATATGACCATGTTTCACCTGCTCGAAACAAACACTCTGTCCAGCTACAAACATCAGTACAGACCAACATGAGCATCAGCTGTTATGTCAAGATGTACATTTCTAATGATTTTAATTTCTTCATTTAGAGATGCCTTAATGTCCTCCACACACACAAACACACACTCTGTCAACAACATCAACTCTTTGCTGTGTTTTAGAGAAGCATTCATTCTGCCCCGCCTCCAAACGAGTCGTCAACCAATTGTCAACCAAACCACACATTTTTGTGAATACTGATGGAAAAGGTAGCAGTCTGGTAGCAAAATTAAATCCCAAGCAATCCCGCGCTGTACAGAACTGACAGAATGTTTATAGTCCATTCTGAACACAGTTTTTCCAGGATTAAGCAACAGGTAGGAAACACACATCAGGTTTACAGAAGTTCTGTTAGTCTTCACTCACCTTCACATCAGAGAAGTACATCTTCAGCATGCTGGAGCTTGGGTACCTGGTGTAGAAGAACATCAGCTTGGCCTTCTTCAGGTGGTTTGGAGATAAACCATCCTGGATCTGACAGCAGTAGTGAAGGAAAATCAGCCCAAAAGCCAAAAAGATTTGCTTGAAATTATCATTTCATCACTCAGGGTATCAAAGCGTCAAAGCCAGTATCAGATGAAAACACCACAGCCAACCGATTTTACATCAGAAGGTCATTTTACAGGCAAAGAGAGCAACGTCTCTCCCTAAACCTGCAACCAGCTCCAGATGATTGATAAAGACATTATTTGCATATCACCTTCAGATGTGTTTGTAACCTTTACTTTAGCAGGGACGGAACACAAAACTCGCTACGGGATGTTTTATGGGGCATGACACTTTAAAAACAGGATACTGAGAAGATCAATACATTGAATTCACTAATAAATCAGCAGCACATAACTTGGGAGATAATGTTTTAAACTCTGCAGACTGCAGTTCTTCATTAAACGGCTGTCTGTAATTCTTCATTTTTATTGGTCAAAGGCCTTCCCATATTTCAGCTAAAGCTGCACATTTTCAATAATCTATTTAAGCTAAAATACTTTGTTAGTTCAGACTGCACTGAGTGTGACATTCTTGCAAAAGGATGTTTTCTGCCAGACAACAAAATGGCTGATCAGGCAAATCTAGCAGACAAAGAGCGCTGAACTGCCTCCTGTGAGGCCTTCTGTGCTGCTGTTGCACAAAAACATCTCCACAGACAGATGAAGAACCTGCTAACAGACCCAACAGCAGGACCATCCATGCTGCTCAGACGTATGTGAGTCACAGCAGATGCATGTCAAATTATATTACAGCACACAAGCAAGCTTCAGAGTTCCTGTTTTGAATAAATTATACAAATTAGTGTTAGATTATGTACTTGGATTAGATTATTAGGCATCTGATGTGTTTTAATCCAAAGCAATTACAGTACATGCAAGACTGTACATTTTGTGGGGTTAACAGAATACAGAGCTGAGAAGGACATTAACTGTCATGGCCAGCACAAAGCCATGGCAAATGAAAGGGGACTGCAGTGAAAACCTCAGTTTGTGGGTATTATTTATTCACATAAATAAGATAATGAGATATAACACTGTAGTGTTGGTGGGATGCAAATGAGTATGTAAAACATGAACAAAACAATACTCACAAAATCATATGAAAACATAAATACTAAAGAAGCAAAAATCAAATCTCCCAGGGTGCTTATCAATATTCAAACTGATGCTTCCGTTTCCTCACTCCTCCATCCTCCAGCCTGTGACATCTCAGTTCTCCTGAGCCTCCTGAGAAAGCATGAATGAGGAAACATTGGTGCATCATATGAGGAAGTGTTTTTTGTCCACACCTACCGTCCTTGCATCGTTCCCTCGCATCCTAAGGAATTGGAGCTAAGACACAAGGATAGGAAGTGAGGAAAGGGCACAAGGATGTGCAAATAAGAATTAAGAAGCTCCCTCAGACTTTATCAACAAAGCACTTATATAGAAGGAAAAACGGGTGTATGCAATTCCAGTAATTGTTGTCCTAGCCCAACCAACTGGCCGGCCTTAGCAGGGAAGCAGGAGACATCACAACAGCTATCTGACTTTGATGTAAATTTCTGACAAAACACAGACAACATCTGAAAAGTGAGGCCATTGTTTAATGACTTTTCATGCGTTTTCATCTCTCTTCATTGTTTTGTCTTTGACAATCTTCTCTGAATAACACGTGAGTGGAAACCACTAGCCCTGGGTCAGAAGACAAGACAAACAGACACCTGCCTGACACAGAGTAAAGAAGAGAGGACAAAGAAGAAAATAATGTGCGCCTGCCAAGCGACAGCTAAGGGCCCTTAGATGTGGACAGATTCTTTATGAATTAAAAAGACAAAAAAGGAGGAGTAATTATCCACAGCCCCCTACTGATTTACTTATTTTATAATAGATATGACAAAAGAAAACAGAAATTGAAATGGCTCTGTTTGTTGCTATATGGATTTCTGACTCAAATCCAAATCTATTTTCAGGAGTTATAACCTTTATAATTATTATTAACTTATATATAAGTTATAATCATTTTAATTTCTTGTTTTAATAAACAATCCACTAATATTACTATTAATAATTGATTATTTTTATAAATAAATAAATAATAGCTTATTATTTAGTTCATTTACTTAAAAAATGCTCTATATTGCCTGATGCGCATCGCTCCATAACGGCAAGAACACATGGCGTCTGCGCAGACAGCAGCTGTGATCACTGTAATCAGAGACCAGAGCTGCTCTGACCAGACACGAGAGACTGAAACTGAACCCGCAGGTTTATTCTCCATTTCACTGATTAACCAAATCTCTAATGCCGTTTTCCTCCCTCACAGACAATCCAAGTCTCTCTGTGTTTGCGTTTCAATTGTGATTCACTTATAATAAGCCCTGAAAATCAGGAAATCAGTCATAACGCCCAGCATTTAATATTTCTTAAATATTAAATATTTAATCATGCTGTATACATGATTTGATTTCAGTCAAGGCAAAGATTTTCACTTTTGCATGCATTAAAAAAATCTAAAGCACCAGGAAGAACTGATGCTGAAAAGGATACTGTACTCCCCGAGTATAGTGAGATGTCTGACAGATCCTTGCCACATTCAGATTGGATGAGTGAGATTGACAGGCCCTCAGCAGTGCTTCCTGAGCGAGCTGGTGAGCAGGAGTGATGATGGCCCAGATGGTAGACTGAAGACATTTTGGTTTGTACACTGGTGGTTTCTCGTGAATGATCCATTGAGTCAGGAGAGTACTGGTCTTCATGAGAGTATCCTGCCGATGGGGCACCAAGTGCACTGTGGAACAAGTAACCCATGAGAGGCAGGGGAAATGGATGCCGGACAGACTGGCAGCTGAAGCCCACGTTGGCTAAAAAAGAAGAAGGTTGGAGAGAGGGATGTGGGTGGCCACCATGAACTCTGAGTGCTGAGGGCTGGAGGTGGTCAGATGCAGACTTTCGCACCACCAGCGACAGCGCCTCAGTCTGGTTGTTGCTGTTAGGAAGAGGGACTACACCAGAGGAATCAAGCGAGCTGGGAATGATGACATCACCAAAAGACTGTAGTCTCTGATTTGCAGTGTGGAGGTTTGGGTCCCCATTACAAGAGAAGCAGTCCTGGGTTGGTGGGAGTGATGGGAAGACTTTTAGCAGTGGCCACAAAGGTTTGGTAAAGACTTTCACCACGGTTTCTACCACTTGAGACATGGCAGAGTTCAACTCCTGCTTGAGGGTTTCTGAAAAATGTTTGCCCTCTTCGTGTAAAGAGATTAAATCTTTGGCCCTCAGAGACCCTTTGGCCTTCTCTGAAGCTGGCAAGACTTCTTCACAGAGCAGAGCCCTTGTCTGATCTAGAAGTTGTCCTGGATCCAAGTCTGCCTTCTCATTGTCAGAGCGATCAGCCGCAGAATCTTGAACAAGGTGTTCATCAGCTTCACCCCCAATAAGCCCCTCATCAGATTGTGTGCTGCCTTCTGAGATGTTCCCTCCATCTGGTTCAGAGTCTGTGCTTTTATACATCTGGAAGAACTTCTCATGAAGCTTTCTAAGATGTTTCTGCATGTCCTTCAACTGAAGTTTCAACTGCCTGCGTTCTTCAACCTTCTGCTCCTTGTGTGCAGAAACAAGCTGCTGGAAGCTTTGTTGTTGCTGCTGAGGTAATTTTTGCTTCCTCTTGTTCTCGCGATAGCCATCTCGAGGACTGGAGGACTGCGGAGGAGCCTCAGTTTCTCCCTCTCCATCCTGCTCATGATCTTTTCCACTGGGAATAGATCTCAGCATGTTTGGCGAGTGGCTCATTCCACGAATGATGTTCTCCACGCGAGCGCGCTTGGCCCGAAGGTGCTCATCGTTCAACTGCTCTGAGTCGAACTGGCACAGTGAGGTGGGTCCAAATGGTGAGAGACAATCTTGAGGACTGTCCTGGGATAGGCTGCTGCATGTGTCCTCCTGAGGTGCTTTAGATTCTGTTCTCTCTTGTTCCCCACAACTCACTCCCCTATTTGACATGTTCCTCTTGAATAGCTTGCTGATGACAGTGGCACTAGGAAAAGATACCATGGCATCCTCACATGAGCTGGTGCTCTTCAGCAGCTTGCGAAGCACATTTGAGTTAGCCACATGGCTGAGCTGAGCCCCCTGGCCCTCAAGCACATCCCGCTCTCTCCTGTGACAGGAGCTCATGATGGTGGATTTGGCCACACAGCTGATTTTAAGGATGGCAGAAGCTGTCTGGCTGGATGTGGCTGAGCTCACCGCTCTCTTCTCTCCAATGTCCACGCGTCTTCTCCTGGTTTGTTGGTTAAGAAAGAACTCTGTGTTATGACCTTTCATTACTGGTGCTGCAACTGAGCCATTTCCCACAAGCTTAGACTTTGACACAATTACTGAGAAAAAGAGAACGTCAATAAAATGGGTTAATTTGATGAAAATTAAATATTCAAAGTAAACACATTTAAAAATGGGTAGTTACAATAAACAATAATACTGCATATGGTGGGGGTTAAACACTTACAATTAGCAATAATAGTGAATACTACCAAACACTTAATATTTGTGTTTTCTTTAACATTAAAACACTTAATGATTATGTCATTAGTCTGAACGTATTGTAGAGTCTACAGAGATCCTGTCATTCCATTTTTTCTGTCACATCTCAATCACCAATACAAACATTTTAAGTACAGCATGAGAGTTTCTTCGTAATGATTTGAGAACTGTTCAGAAGTTGAACTACACAGGTTAACCTTTTCTTTTTAAAGAAATCAGATAAAACTCACGCTGAACACCGGTGAGTTTACCTGTAGAAACACCCAACTACCACATGAAATACAGTTTACACAAACTACAGTTTATTATACATCTGTCACGTCTGTTGTCTTTGTGGCATCAATTACAAATAATAAAGATAACAAAGAAAAACCTCAGGCACTAATGCATATTATTTAATTGATGTTATACTCTTACAATTTCTGCTCAGAAAGAACACTGAGGCTCTGGCTGTTTGTTCATAAAACTCCTCTATGTGAACATCCAAAAACATTCAAACACTTTTATTACAATGCAACTGTTGCAGACATGGCATGATATAGATATATCAAATGTGTTTTAAGAAAAGAAACCTCTTCTTAATAGAGAGGAAAAAATAAGGAGGGCGAAAAGTAGTAAAAGAGGCGTGCAAAAACGAAATACACTGTACACATGTAAAAACACATCACAGAACAAGTGAAAAGTGAGAAACACAGTCATCATCATCATCATCATCATCATCATCATCCTCACTCACCTCACATGTGCGTGCACAACAAACATCATCATCATCATCATCATCATCATCCTCACTCACCTCACATGTGCGTGCACAACAAACATCATCATCATCCTCACTCACCTCACATGTGCGTGCAGAACAAACATCATCATCATCATCATCATCATCATCCTCACTCAACTCACATGTGCGTGCAGAACAAACGCTCCTCTGCTCTGTTAAACAGACAACTGGAGATGTGACAGAAAACGATGGTCACTATTAAACTAGAGAGAGAGAGAGAGAGAGAGAGAGAGAGAGAGAGAGAGAGAGAGAGAGAGAGAGACGCTCTGCAGACGCGCCTCCAGCCGCCCGCGACGCTTAAAGACGCGTCTGAGGAAACCGGAAGACGCGCGTCATTAAGCGCTTGTGACGTCACGAGCGCAGCTGCCAATAGCATTTCATCTTAAAGCGCTGAAATGACGCGCCGCCCGCGCTGCAGACCGCGCAGCTTTAATAAATCTCTCACATGAACACACCAGAATGAACCTGAAAGAGCTCAATATCAGCTTACAAGTACAAGTTATCAAACAAACAACTGTAAACCCGAGCACATACTGTCTGTACACAAAACACAGGTCTGTACAAATGTGCCCATCAAACAATAAAGCAAAAATGAAATAAATGTTTTCATTGTTCATAAATCGACAAAGCTTTCCGATGTTAACTTAAAATGACTCCATCTCTTATGATCGGATAGCTTCAGATCAGATGAGTTTAAACGGCGTAATAATGAAATTAAATTCTTATTTCCTACAATACTAATGTTTTAATAACAAATATGTTGAACATCAATCTAGAAATGTTGTCCCACACTGATAACATCTGAACAAACGTTCAGTAGAAAAATCATCATCGGCGATACATTTCAGAAGTTGATGTTTTGTTCCTGTCTGATTCATCCCTTTGCTTTTTTAATCATCTTTTATTTTCCAGAAAGGAAAGCTGCGTTTGCTTTTCATCTCCTGCTGGTTTCTGGCTCATGTGGAGGCTGTTCCACCACAGCCCTGGATCAGTCCGATCACAGACCTTTATTTATGAGTCTTCAGAGATCAGGTACAGATCCACTGTACTAAACTGTATATATACTCTGTCCAACAGATGCATAACCCTGACTCTTCTCTACACTACAGTTTAGGGTCATGAGTACCAGGTCTCATGTCCAGCACATTTAGTAGCCGTTTCTCTCCTGTACTCCTTATTCTTCTAAAAGCAGGATGTCACGTGTGTATCCTTCTTTCATTCACACTCCATCCTTTAATATGTTTCTTGATCACTCAGTGTTAAATAAATAAACAGCATGTTTATTATCTAACACTAACTAAAACTGCACAATGTGAGTTTATATATGTGCACACAATGTCCACATTATGAGAGACCCATTCCTGAGTTTTGAAGTTCTCCTGATCTGCTGACCCTCTGAATGACCCTCTTCTTTCAGCAGTGCTCCACATTTAGCTGTTATTTTTATAAAGACTAATTCTTTATGAAAGGGAGTGGAATAACACAGATAACAGGCGGCGTCTCTGTAGCACACAAGCAACAGTGGTTCTTTTTGACCTCACAGTTCCTCATGGGTTCAGCATCTGTTTCATTTGGTCATCTATACCAGGAAGTGAGAAGAAATCTTCCAATAACAGCTACAGGTAAGAATCAGACAAACTCTGCTCTGATTTTTCTGGCAACAACAGAACTGGTGTCTGCGTGAAAAAATATAGTGAGCAGTGGTGTAATAAATGTAGTTTAAAAAACTAGTTTTAAAAGTTTTGATTTTAATAAAAAACTTTATTTCTGCAATTAAATACAGAAATGTGTACATTATGTAATTATGTACTTGCTCACTTTCATATTTTCTTTTAACCAATAGACACATATTGTTATTTAACATCTGAACATGTATTCTGTTGAATTTATAGAGATAGTTCTGTTGCAGATTTTCTGATCTGTGTTCCCCCACAGCTCCAATACCAAAGCAGATCTGTGTTTCTTTTCACTCATACTGATTATCATTAAATAATATCATTAGAAAGATTATAGTCACTTTATAAAACAACTGTTACAGAACATACATATCCTAAATGTCATCAACACATTACATTATAAAAACACATTACTGTACACACTTTTTTTCTGTTTTCTTTTCAATGCCTTTCCCAAAATTCAACCATCTCTGTGGTATGTGAATGCCTAATTGGGAATCGCTGTTCCACATTAACTTTACTCTAGGTCTCTCTCTCACACACACGCAGGCACGCGCCACCAGTTTTCATCTCATAAATCTACTTGTCTCTGGTGAGGAGGGCACTGTGCACCTTGTTAAAAACACCCACATTAAGAGCTGAATAAACCACAACATCCTGCCCTCTGCAGCACTCCAGAGGCCCAGACAAAGCCTGCAGGCCACCCGCGTGCTCTGAACCGCAGCGGGTCGCTTCCCTTCTGTCTCCATCCATCATCTCCTCCCCCTCATTTCTCACTCTTTCCTCAGGGACCATGTGTTTATATGTTGTACTCTTCACGGCTGTCCTCTACTCAGGGTCTTACAAAGTTCTTTTTTCCCTCAATTCCAATGACTTCCGGTTTCCTGTGACGTCATAACAGAGCGAATTCGGCACTTAACTGGAGGATGCTAACACCCATTTCCTGGCGTGTGCCGGACCCAATGATGCGGTGAAGTGTGTGTGTTCACCTTCCATATAAGAATTTGTGGCTTTTATTGTGGTTCATGAAAAGGAAACGTTGCATATCTGGGACATTAGATAAAGAACAAATGTCATGAGATTATGTTGTATCAGCCTTACAGTCTAACCAGCCAAAATAATCACTCTCCAGAGACAAACTATAAAGTGTCGGACTACTTTAATATTACTTAGTAAACAGGCACTTTTTGATGTTTATGATTTATGAACAAAGTCAGTCCTCAGCTTATCTCACGTCAAACCCCTGATGTATCTTCTGACATTAGGCTACATGTTTCAAGCATAAAAATATACTAACACCAAACATCAGATTATTTTAAAATATCTACAAAATAAGGTCTGAGTGGCGTGTGCACACAAAGCGTCTTGGGTTGAGATAATTGAAGAAGTTGAATATCTAGGGTAAGATATTGTTGTTACGTTTATTCCTCAGCACAAAACAGGGTTTATATTTTACAAAATGACACCTATTTTTAAGATCATTTTAAGATAGCTAGTTAGCAAGAAATAAATAATTCTGTACAGGAGAGCTGGGAGGAATGTAGGTGAGTAGTGACTATATTAATTCAAATTTCATTAAATTAATAAAAAACAATAAAATCAATGGAAGCATTAATATCAGGAATACCAATGTGTGTGTGCAGTGTAAGAGCTGCTGAATGAGGTAAATCTTCCTACATTAATCTCTTCTTTTGTAATAGAATATAATAATAACAATCCTTGGTAAAAACTACCCAGAACCACACTAGCAATCCCCTGACAATGCTCTAGCAACCACATAACAAGATTAATCTATAATAATTTATCACAAAATCAGCATGTCCTGCACCATCGTGTTTAGATCTGGCTCACTATCTTGTGGAGAATGTTGCCTGTTTAAAAGTTTATCAGCTGAAAGATTATTGTTTGGATGAAGTCACCGTTTATGGCTGCATTTATTTTCTCTGAACATTTACACGTGTGTGTGTGTGTGTGTGTGTGGAGATTTCAGACTGCTGATGTCAGCAGTTATTGGTGAGTTTGTTTCCTTACAGGTGATGCAGTGAATGCTTGCTGATAGATATACACATTCCCCCATTTTGCACTTTACAGAGATGAAGTAAACAGAGGTCATGCTGTGAATTGATGCTTTCACCCTGTTTTACCCCTGACGCAGCCATATTCAGAGCAAGATGTGTGTCTGCTTGATGATCATACATGTGAGGCAGAATGAGACCAAAGGTTTGATTTCTAATATCATACACCCAAGTCAACATAAATTCAGAATTGACCCTATTTACTTTCCTAACATTCTTATCTGTTTGATCTTCAAGTACTCAATTCATATACCTAACTAGACCTTAATCTAGTTATGGTTTTGTGTTTTTACTCTGTTGGGTAATTCAGGAAACATAAATGGACTCATATAAAGGTAAAACTCCATTATACTGTAGCAGTGTTCTGATGTAAACAGCACATGCATGCAAATGAACACACACCAATACAGTATAAGATCACTGAGAGTTTACTGAATGATGCAGAAGATCAGACAGGTTATATGTGGAGCACTACTGTAGCTGTTAGGATACATTCACACTGGCAGTTCAGTTTGAAACGGGGGATGGTTTTATACACCAAAATAAAATATGCTTTTGTGTTCTCCATGCACGCTGAGGTTCAACCGAATCAAGCGAGTGTAAACCTGACCAAGGCTACAGGAAGAATCACGCTCAGAATCAGAGCAGAGTAAACATGCCCAGAGTGAAAGACATCATGTAAATGTGTTCATACAGCACGTACTAATCATCTCTGTGTGCATAAATGCAGCTGCTGTAAACACTATTAAACACGCAATAACTGTCATAAATCAAAGCTAATTGATGTTATACTTTTATATGATATACCTTTAAATAATATTTGATATGTATGTAATATAAAGATGTAGCTGAGGGTGGATTGACATGTAATAACACTTCTGCGGTACTGAGATAGTACTGACACTTCTGCTCAGATGAACAGTGAAGATAAATGATGTGAAACAATCTCACTGAATCTGGTTCAAAAACACACATTTCATATTTCATAAACGCTTACAGTAAACCTTAACAGTAAACATGCCATTTTACCTCATGGCAAAAGCACTGTAAAACCTTATAAACAGATCCATTAACAAAACTGAGAGGTGCAGCAGGGTCATTGTCTCATGGCTAACAAGGTGTCATTTGTGACAGTTCAGATCTTTTCTCACGTTCCAGTGAAGCGTCTGATAGTTTAACTGCTCCAGTTGACCTGTGAGAAAAACGGATGAGACTTTATCTCCTCCACAGCAGCTACTCCAGAGCCCAGCCTCTCCATCGGATTATACTGCAACAGCTGCAGAGAGACAATGACTGTTTAAGACAAACACGAGCAAATGTTTTGACGCAGTGATCAGAGCCTCAGTACAAAACATTTATACATTACAGCATAAAATATGACATTTTTAATGTAAATTAAGCTGCTGCAGCCTACAAAGCTAAGCTTGTTTACATTTACTACATATACATACTGAACTGCAAAGCAATGACTCCATATGCCATTACAAATAAGAATTCAGTCTTATATTTGAACACTGCTCAACAGTCATGTTTGATAGTAACGTGTGTCTTTGTAAACAATAAGCCCAGATACATGATGTCAGTTCCAGTGCACTTCTCTCAGAGGTCTTCATCAGGCCCTCCAGTCCATTTGACTGAATACTGATGAGGTCTTATGCAGACGCTGTTCATTCACAATAATGGATCTGCAGTGGAAATATGCATGTTCTGCTCTTGAACACTAAGTGGCGCTATAACACAGCAGCTGAAAGTATCATTCTCTTGCGGTTAAGGTAAAATCTTTGAGTTACAAATACATAGCCCAGTAATACTATATTCACAGCAGCATGTTAAATTTAACACGTCACGGGACACATTTAATTAGTGCTGATGAGTGTTGAGAATGAGTGACGTATGCTGCTGTACCTGTTCCAGCAGAGAGCGAGCCTCATCCGACACAAACTCTGGGATGTTTAGAGACGAGTGTCTGCCGATACCAGCGGGATGACAGTGATACAGGGACTACACACACACACACACACACACACACACACGATGAACTATAGGAAAATAGGAACTTCACAGGTGTAACTTTAATAACATGTTTTCTATGTATCACCTTTATTTAATAATGTTATCTTTACCACCTACACAACGTGCCACACTGAAGTCAACATGAAATTCATTCAAATTACTAATGTTTACCTTTCCAACTAAAAGCTCAAATAAAAGTGCTCCAAAACTCCACCAATCACATGCTGCCGTCTCTTCACCAATCCCGCCCACTTCTACACAACAAAAGAATTGATGAATTTGTGAAGCTCATGTTTCAGCTAAAATGATTCCTAAAGAACATCATGCAGGAACTAATAATCTGTCAGTGTCAGGACTTTTAATGAGTAATTCCAGCACATGATGTTTCTGATGTTAGGACAGGCTGACCTGGTGCACAGTACAACTTTGAGACAGCATCAGGGTCACATGACTCCTCAACATCATTCCAGCTGCAGAAATAAGTCAGTTCCACATGACCTGGAGAGAGAGAGAGAGAGAGAGAGAGAGAGAGAGAGAGAGAGAGAGAGAGAGAGACCACATCACCACCGTCATCACAGAAACTAAATCATAATGAGCATGTTGCAGCATGTGAGATGAATTTTCATTTGAATGTGCATCTTCCCACAATACTTTATTCTCTCAGTGATGTTCAGAGAAGGCTGAGAGATATGGAATGCTCTTGTTCCATTTTATAAAAACAAAAATGCTTGTGCTTCACCTGTGTGGTCAAGAAGTATGTTGCTGGGGTTCAGATCTCTGCAGATGATGCCCTGCTGGTGCAGAGCATCCAGAGCTGTAACCATGTCAGCTGCCCAGCTCCTCACCAGAGCTTCAGGGATCCGCGTGTGTAATGCCACCTCTGCCAACTCGTCCAGCTCACGAAACAACTTTAACACTTTCTTATCCTCCATCTTTTCTGAGAGCTCCTCTGATCCTGAACCAGCACCCTCTCGTTCTGCAGAGTCCATCTGAGTTCTGACAACAGCTGCGTCCGGCTTTTCAGCGTGTTTAAGAGAAGACAGAGTCTGTACGTTCGATTCAAAACTGTCTGTAAAAGGATTTTTTAAAGGGCCACAGTCAGCCACACTGACAGACAGGTCAAACTCTGCCTCCTCTCCTCGCTGAAGAACGTCCGGCCTGCCGAATGTGGGGGGGGTTTGGCTTTCCACTCCAGGACAAAGCTCCTGTTCTGATAGGTCCTCCACTCTGTCTCCAATTGCCGGGAGATTGACTAACAAATCAGGAGGCTGTCCCTCATCTGCACAGCTGTCAGCAGTGTCCTCCAGTATGGCCTCTTTAAATGAAATCACAGGCACCAACTCACTCGAACCCTGCACACCGCCAGACCTCCAGAACACATTCTGTAGGACGGGTTCAGCAAAAGTTCAAAACGTTTAATGATCAATTATACTGTTAAAACATCAGGAGACAACCATGTGTAACAGTCATTACTAACTGAACACTAACTGCTTAAAGATGTTTATTTTAAAAAAATCATGTTCACATAACATTAACGTCTATAAACAAAAGCCTATAACCAGCTCTTATATACATAACCAGCACAGAAATATATATTAAACATTGTTTTAATACATTTAGGTGGGCTGTAGCACCACAGAAATGAGGATAATATAAAAACAACAGGTTTAATCAGCGTTTCTGATTTGCACACTTCACCTTATCAACTGGCTCCTCTAAGATCTCCACAGCAGCGTCTGATTGTGTAAAGGGGGGCTTGCAGATGTCTGCACTATCTTTGCTGTTGATGTGGAAGAGGTCCATGGGTGCAGATTGGTTCAGAAAGTCAGGTGACCGTGTGAACTGCTCTACTGGAAGCATCGGCTGATCCTCCTCTGTGAAGAACCTCAGTTCCTGTTCCGAGATTGGAGAGCATAAGCTACTGGTGCTCATCATTGAACAAGTGCGGTTCATCTCTGCTGTTACCACGGGAACGGCCTCCTCGTCTGCCACCTCAGCATCATCCTGCTCGCCCAGCGCATCGGGTTCTAGCTTCTCCTGCTCATACTCGTTGCACAGTGTCAGGTAGCTGTTAGTGCATTCCTCTTCAGAGTCTGTCAGCGGGGCCACTGAAGAACCCTCCCCCAGGCTCAGATCGCTCATCTGGGGCAGGCTGATCTCGCCATCATCCTCCTGCTGAGAATCTGCATCGCTGGAGCCGGTGGTCACAGGGTTTGGGGCTGGACAGACCACCGTAGTGTATGCTTTCTGGATGAAAGGAATGTCAAAGCTCTTGTCAGGACTGCTGCTGTGCAGATACTTGCAGATGTGAGACCAGAGTTTACCACCTGATAAGACAAACAGGAAGTAGTACTTAGTGTCCTTATGACACAGCCAGGCTAACAGTGTGAGGGAATATAATGTGAAAACAGTAATTACCCTCAGCGTACTGCAGTAACAGGAAGACGGAGTCATCAGAGATGATGAATTTCTCCAGTTCTACCATGTTGGGCACAGAACGGGGAATGAGGGTCTTTTTAACTCGGCCACACTCGTTGCTTTTCCTCAAACCCTGAACACACACACAAGAATCAAATCAAACCAGTGCTTAATTACAGAGCCTGACAGTTAGTTTGACTAATACATACATCTATTTCAATATATACATCTACTTCAACATATACATATACTTTCAGTTTGACTAATGAGATGAACGGAAACAATTCTAAAATCATTTACTCAGGCTTTCATCATTGTGAACTTGTATGAGTTTCTTTCTTGTGTGGAACACAAAAGATTAAATTTATAAAACTGCAATATTTGGATCAACATGTGGATTAATAAACTATTACTTTAAAAAACACTGTTTAAACAAAACTTCATGTAATTGAGTTATTTAATTGATTTAAGTACTTGGTATTATTTAATTCTAAGTATTTTGGTCACCCAGATGCTTCAGTTTAGACTATCATGCAATTATAAATCCCTTCAGGTTTTTACTTTAATAGAATAAAACTGCTTTATAACTTATAAAAATTGTTGGATGCAAAATCCCTTAGAATCGTCATTGAATCAACACTCACTTTCAAAATAAAAGTCTCCTGCGTTCTCTTATCCATCACCAACAGAACCTGTATGTAAAAAAAACAAACCCATCAGAAATGTCTAAAACGTTCTGCAGCATGTGTGTATTCTCTCTCACTGGTAGTTCCAGCCAAATCCAGTGAACACACAGTAAGTTAGTTTTACTTAAATGCTTATATCAACGACCCCTCACTGACCTTATCAATGACACCCAGAACTCTGTAGTGCTTCAGTTCATCTGAGTGAGTCTGTTCATCCCATGAGGCACCACAGCACTGAGAGCCCAATGCCTGAAGAGAAACACACCGATGACATACAAAACACCACACAAACAACACATGCACAACATGCAAAACCTCACAGAAACACCACAGATGCGCACAATTTAAAACATGCATACGACACAAAACTCTGACTGTGTAGATACCACAACAACACTGATACCACAACAACACTGACTCTGCTCTGAGTGGAGCTCTGGCCCATACTGTCTTGTAAGTGTGTGGAAATGAGCTCCGCACGCATCAGGTATTCTGCTGTCTTCCTCTTTACAGCCTCTCTTCTTCTGGGACTCACTTCTCCTGAGACACCCAACAAACACATACACACACACACAAAGTTGTTTTTAATGCTGTTTCACTCAGAAAACAACCACAAAAAGATACAGAGTGTAAAAAAAGTAAAAAAAAAAAGACCTCCTAAAAATGTTCATAAATTGCATAACAGGTAAGTGGTATGAGATTATTCTGCAAAAACACACAACACCTCCTCCGAGCATTTCTGTTGATGTATATCAAAGACACTCAACTGCACTCAATGTCAGTAATGAAATAAGAGTTTCTCACCATTGAGAGCAAATTTAAGAACTGCAGCATATTTAATCGCAAATAACTGTAGCATATTTAATCGCAAATAACTGTAAGAGCAATCATTTGATCTAATGTGGGTGACACAAGCAGTTTAAAAACTTACAAAAAAACCTGAAATGCATTAAAAGAAATTAAGACATCACTGTGTTAGTACCTTGCACACCCTGCAGCAGAAGGTCGACACCTTTCTGATAGTAAGAAAATGCAGCTGTAAAGTCCTGCTCCACCTCCTTCTGGACGGCCACAGCAATCTGCTCACTGGCTTTCTCCAGGTAGTCTGTCCTCCCTGTACAGTTTCTGAGGCCGGGGGCAAAGGTCAAAGCTCCACTGCTGTGGCTGGACTCCACTCCTGCCCGGCTGGGGGGCGTCACTGGCTGCAGGACAGGAGACGGGCTGCTGCGGGCTGGAGAAATGCTGCCAAGTGGCTTTCCATCATCTACAGCTATCACAGAGTCATCAGCCGCCACATCAACAGAGTCTGCATCAACCTCCGGAGGATTCCACTGACTGACACTGTTTCCACCTGTCAGAACACACACACACACACACAGTGATGTGGACCTGAAAAACATCCAACAGTGTTAAATGAAACAAAACGAGTGAATTTCATGAAACCTATCAAAATATAAAAATACCTGAAATATCTGTCAGTATAATTTATTTCTCCTTAATGAAAATCTTATTGATGTGTTTGAAACAGGATATTCACTACTAAATATTGTCCATATTACTTTTTGAAAAGCATGATGACGGGCACAAGCACTCTGTATGGAAACACTGCATGCTGAACACATGAATTTCTGTCCCATGTCTCTCTTAAGTGCCTCAGAAACAGCTGAACAAACATAACACAAGCATTATGTGTACGCAAATCTAATGCTTGTCATGGAACTGTTTAAAATATCAGAAAACCTTTACATTATTCCAAGTACATTACGGTATTTGGGTAAATACAACAGTCAGATGTGACACACTTCCTCCTGGTGGCACTGTGACCATAACCTGAAACATCCACATTCATGTGATCGGCCCATGTGACCAAACATACAGCTGAAGTCTGATCTAAATCACACAATGAGACACTTCCTGTTTCACTGTTTGCCATGAATTTAACACCTCACCAGAAATTACCTTCAGCACTGCCGACCGAGAGACTGTCAGTCAGGAAATCAGAGGAGGGTTCAGCTGGACCAATGAGATCAGAGCTATCCTGCACTTCACCACCCTAAACACACGAGAAGAAAACTATCAAAACTATTCCTGAACGACCAAGAAACAGCTGCTGTTTGCATGTGCTTATGTGCATGTGTGTGTTTTCTCTGTTCTTTACTCTGCCGTCCCCTCATCTATCAGCTATGGAGCTATTTAAGACATTTAATATGGATAAAATGGTGATCAAGCTGAACTGAATAAATGTCACTGTGAGGAATCTGAGCACTTTACAGTTACTGTACAAACCTGAAAGAAGTCCTGCAGGTACTGACTGTCATACAGCACAGGGATGTTAGCACTGAACTGCAGCAGGTCCTCTAAACACTGTCTTCTCTCCTCAATCACAGACTCATCAAACCGACCTGCATACACGCGCACACGCGCACACACACACACACACACACAGTTTAGTTTATTGCTGGCTGTCAGGATAGTTCATGACAACACTACATCAGGAAAACACATGGAATCTGCTGAAATGAGCCAAACTGCCCACAGTCAATGAAAATGAAGCAGCAGCTGCACATTTCCTGCTAACACTCTCGGCTCTGTGAGGTTTACACAGTACTGAAATACACACCTACATTTATATTAAACTGCAGACACAGCTGATTCTCCAACACTTACAGGTCCCAACACAACACACACACTCTTACCAAAGACTTTAGCTTTAGCAAATGGGGGGAAAAGCTCTGACTGCCCAAAGTGTTTTTTGTGGATCTGCCAAAGGTCTCTGTGAAGCTTCTTGAAATCACTGTACCGTCTCCACACTGTGATCTAGAGAGAGGAACATACTGTAGATGTTAGAACCTCCACCATCTTTTAAGATTCAAGATTCAAATCAACATCCCCAAACACTGCTACAAATCTCCACCACATCAGTTTAATACAATGCCCAAACACTTCACACTGAGTGATGTCAGCAGAAAAGGAAACCTGAGGAAGAGAAAGCTGTTACACAAAAGATGATGACAAGCATTGATTTAAAGAATACCGTGCACTAATGAATCACATTTCCATTCAAACCAGGAACATTTATTAAAGTATATTAAGATTCTGACCTCCTGAATATCATCCGGGTTCTTCCGTGAGATGATCTGTGGAGAAACACAATAATAACCATCATCATCATCATCATCATCACTCCACAGAGAGCAGCAAACGTCCAATGATCTGTGGTGCGGACAGACACTGTGAGTCCCAGCAGACGTCCATGTACTCCCTGTCATATCATGAAGCATAAACCCTGCGTGATGTTTCACCTCATCTGATCTAATCAGTCTGCTGACAGCTGTCAGTGCAGCAGTTTGAATGGGCACACGTTCAGTGAGTGTTAAGGTCTAACATCAGACGGACACGGTCATCGGACTCTGTACGCGGGACCGGTGTGACGTCACTGGTCCGATCACCCGCACAGCGGTCATGTTCTCCGCTCATAACCCACACAAACATTAGCTTTAGCACACGAGCTAGCAGCTGCGGTGGGGCGTCTCACCCGCGCCGTGACTTTGTACACCGTGTAGCCGCTCTGATGCGTCGCGGGGTCGGTCACCGTGTAGAAGCGCGCGAGCTCGCCTCGGTGCCGCGCGGAGGTCATGCTGACGCGGACATCATTCAGCGCGGCCGCCGCGACGCGCTACCGCAGCGCCACACATCAGCTCATGAATATTCATCAGCTGTCGTGACGTGGCTGGGCGGCTCTTCTTCTGCGGATTTACTGGCTGCAAACGGGCTCATTATGTGTGTCGCGCCCCCTGCTGCCGGAGGAAACCTCTGCCCGACACAGCGCAGCTTATCACAGACATGAGCAATTATTACATTATATTATTATATTGAACATTTTGATTTCATCACAGTCTGAGGCAACCACATTTCTTGTTTTGATCTGTTCACACATGTGGGGCTGTTGTTAAAGTGGACTGGGAGGAAGCACATTCATTTGAATATATATACTAGTGTGAAACTCAACATTTCAAGTCTGTTGTTTATTTATTTGGTAAGCAGCTGTCTGATAAACAGAAAATCCATTTTCTGCTTCAAATAAAGTTTCTGCTCATGGGTTCATAAACTACTTGATCTTTTTGGGATACATCACGTTTCATCTCTAAAGACTGACTGTGATTTCATTAAAACATCTACACCTGAGATTTTCATCTACAAACTAAATATTACATTCACAGAATAGTGACTAAAACTACATGTGTGCACACCAGCGTCACAGTAACTTTCTCTCAGGAAACAAGCAAACATGTTATAATTTACCTCTAAACAGTTTCCTGTAATAAAAGCAGTAATTTAATGAAAAACACACAATATTATGCTTTGAATGTTTTGCTGATGTATTCACAAGTGAAGAGCAGCAGGTTTGGAGGGCAGAAGTTTTGATTGACAGACAATGAAACATGCAGTGAGGGGGGCGTGTCCTCAGACTGAATTAGAGGAGGAGTTATAGAGAGGGTTGTGCTTGATCATCTTTAAATGTTTTAGTTTTGGGTTGTTTTAGTATCTGCTTTAGTAGTAAAGCAGCAACTGTCTTTCTGTTTCCTCCTCCTTTTTCTTCTTCTCTTCCATTTCCCTGACTGTTTTCTCAGCCCAGTTGGAGAACAAGTGGACTTTTTCTTTTGGCAAATACTTTGCGGCATCTCTTGGTGCTAAAATTGAAAGGTTTCCTCACCCCTCCAAGTGAAACAGGAGACAGTACTTAAGGGCAAAGAATGTTTGAAAATCTATTTTGATAAATATCCTGAAAACGTTTAATTTTTTGCAACGTGCCTAAGACTTCTGTAAAGTGATATTTAGATGTCCATTATATATACAGATATGTGTGATATATGTATTTTTCATATATGACCATTTCGTACATAATCTTTCTGAATGGGGATGAAGGAATGTCTCAAATATATTAATGTAAACATGAAATAGAATTTAGCACGGTGAAGTAACAGAAACCACAGCCACTGCCATGTTTTGGACATGTACTACACAGCATCATATTTTTAACCATGCTACCTTAATTATCAGTATGGGAGCGATCAGGACGAGTCTGTAGGTATGTTGACCCACCATCTGTATCCAGACAACTGTACACATTTTTTGTCATGTGACTTTAAAAGCAGGCAGTATCCTTTCTGTCTGGCTGTGATAGATGGAAAGAATGCAACTTCTTTGTGTACTTACACTTACCCTAAAAAGTTTGTGTAAGACTGGTGTGGGTATGAAAAAGTTTTTACATTTTATTGTGTAGCAAAAGAGTATACAAGTACTATGGCATTATAACACATAGCAGAAGTGACTGTTGTTGCCTAGACAACATTGTGATCAATAACAATCACGCACATCAAAATAAACTCTTCCCTGCATTTAAGCATTTCTTCAGCCATTATTTCTTATGAAATGTTTACTTGTTAATTTATATGTTAACTGACATTGTAATTTAGACAGCAAACATTCAAACCTCACAGTTAAATAACACACTCATTACAGTGCAGTGCCCATTTCCAGGACAGAGTTCATCTGTCATCATCAGTTCTTCAGATTCTGTGGACCGTGACAGACTCTTCACTGCAGGTCCAGCTCAGTGAAACCTGCCACAGGCAGTGGCCTCACATCCTTATCACTTAAAGCCATTCGACCTCGACCCAGCACAGAGAAGAACTGAAACCTGTGTCCCATTTTCTCAGGGTTAGTCAGAAGGTCATAGCTGTGAATGAGCTGTGCTCTGGAGTCGTTGTCACGACAGTTTCTCAGGAGGACCTGAAAGAAAACATGACAAAGCAAAGGGTCATGAGGTAAACAGCATTTACGATCTGCTGATACTAGTCCTATTAATGGCCTATATCATTATTTGCTGCAAAAGCCCCAAATGAAGATGATTCTAAGACATTAGCCCACACTGTTGTGACAGACAATTAAACTGCTAGACGCAAAGATAAACTTTATATTTCACCTGCATGCGTGTGTCAATCCCCATGTTCTTCAGGAAGGATCGTTGTGTGATGGGCCCCAAGCAGGTCACCTGATTTCCTGCCATCCTACTCAAGTAACTGAAGTCCACATCTGCTGTCAGGTCTGCTGTTCCTGGAGCCTCCAAGACATTGTGAAGATGATGTCCTTTAAAGCCCTGCGTCATAAACAAGACTTTAACAACAATCCTAGTGACAAAATGTGATGTCTCATCAAAATAAGACAGTATAATGGGCTCTCTGTATAATGGGCACCGTAAGGTTTGGGATGCAACAATATGCACATTAAAGCAGTTATGTTTATTAATGATGTTCAAAATGGTGGACAGCAAGTATGGTGGACTATGACTGATTAGGTTGCCCACAGGCTGTAAACAGAGCAACAGAGACATCATCATTCATGACCAGTTTTTGGACTAAATAAAATACTTTTTGAGGGCTGTTAGTTCAATAACTTTTGTACATCAGGTCAATCAGCATGCTCACTCTGAAAGTATCTGTTTTTGTTCCATTGTGTCCATAATCTGCGATCAGGGCCGCGCCCCCATTCTCTGCAATCCGATTGGCCAGATTCTGAACAACGACTCCACCCTCTGGACACACTTCCACATGTTGTCTTTTCTCATCTGGCTGAAAATAATTATTGTCAGGCATCACATCCGAGTAACGTAATAGATGCAGACACAGAAACCTGATCACTGTCATAAGAGCATCCACTCAATGAAAGGAAGAACTCCAGAGAGAGAACATGAAAAGATGAAGCAGTGTGAGTGCAGACACTCACCTGGAGAAGTGTAGCAGAGGCCAGTGTGGGACTGTGTGAAAGCACAAATCTCAGTTTATCTGAACTTTCAGGATCAATATCAACCAAGATCTCCCGCCAGCCTTTCTCTGTTTTCTATGTGAGAAAAACATAAACACATCTAAAATTATATTAATGTATACATTATATTTACACATTATTTATACATGATATTAAATTAAACACTATATTATGTGGCATTGTATTATATTGTATTAAAGGCATGTTTCAGATTTAATACAAATCAGACTGTAAATTCTGACTGTAAACATGAATATCACATGATTAATCAGAGAGACAAGCTGACAGTGCAGTCTACACAAAGATTAAGTTGCAATAAATACAGAATATTCTTTTACTCTATAAGGTTAACGTCTTTTATATTCAGTAAAAGTGTGGAAACAATACATGTAAATAATAATGACTTTTACAGACTGCTTTACCTGAAACTTGTGAATGGGTAAAGCATCAAAAAACTCATGGGCGAGAAAAACGCTAAAACCTGCCAGAGAAAACAGACTTTAACAAACTAACAGCCTCAAATCAAGAATATGGGGGTGTCAGGGTGCTGCATACATACCCTGTGGAACATCTTCTATCCTGCGGTACCAGTACACAGGCAAACCTGAATGTGTGGTGCCACTGCGGTAAACCAGCTCGTCTTCATCATTACACTTCTGATCTCTGGTCAGACACTCGGCCTGAACTTGACTTAACTTTGGACTGACCTCAACCAGATGAAGGGACACATCCGCCTCACCCAGGACAGATTTCAGCTGACTGAACACCTGTCATAGATAAACACAGTACCAACGATAAAGACACTGTCCACCCAAAAAATCTGTCATCTATGAAAAATTACTTGTAGTGTTTCTCATTTGTTTCACTTTGGATAAAGCATCAGTTTTCACTTTGGACAACTTTTAACACAGTTTAAGAATCTTTTTAACAAATGTAATAATTGTGTCCTGCACCATCAGTCACTTTATTTTAAAAACGTTTGAGTTTATGGGAAAAGTCTAAGCTGACTACTTTATATAATTATTGATAATTGATATAATTATGTTTCTACTCCAGACAGTTGCCAAGATTTAATCATTTACATGTTGGCTACTCTAAACCCATATCCATTATTAGACTATTAGATTAATAGAGTGGTAATTGTGTGTGATTTATGGCTGTCAAGCATCAGAAGAACATGACGCAGGTCTGCTGCTGGTAGAGGAGTTGTACCCTCAGCATGTCACTGGCCAGTGAGCCTCTGCCTGGTCCAAGTTCCACCAAATGAAACACTCTGGGCCTCCCAGCTGCCATCCACTCGCTGACACACCAGACCCCCAACAGCTGGAGCGGGAAGAAAACAGCTCGAGTTTCAGCAGATTCATACATGTCATCTACATTCAAACCTGCAGCAAAAACAATTCTCACCTCACCGAAAACCTGACTGATCTCTGGTGACGTAATGAAATCGCCATCCGGTCCGAGCATGTCCTTCCTTGTGTAATAGCCCTGCACAAACATCACGTTTAACTTCAGGTAGTAACCATACAGACAGACAGGTGGACAGACAAACAGACAAAAGTCTGTGAGTCCTGATCAAAGATTCACCCATCAAGACAAACTCTATATAATGATTTCTTATATTCAGTTCAAATGTCATAAAACCAACTGAGAGCAGAGTAATGACAAACCTCAAAGAAAAGGTTAGTCAGACTTTGGCTTGTCTGAAAGTTTAAGTGAGTTTTACAGTTAAAAGCGTACAGTCTTGTAAAAATGCATACAGTCAGTGGGTTGGTGAGGGACTCCCTCATGTACTCGGCCACTGACACAGGACCTGTGGCGCTGATTTTACATGTTAGATGTTTCAGGAGGCGTGTGTCTGACTCCAGCCTCCGCACGGAGCTTCTCCACACGGGCCATGACACTACAACACACGGCATGGATGAGTGAGGAGGAACCAGCATCGTTATTGCATGAGACGTCAAATTATTGATAATTCTACACAAAATCAATTACAATTAAAGTTTCCATCTGTGAGATATACAACACTTCCTCGTTCATGTACGTTTAGTATGTCAGAACTTCGTGTGATGGCAGCAGAAGTCGCACATCATCTCACCGGCTGAGAAGAAGCTCCGCAGGCTGTTCATGCCGCCGGAAACACGGAGCTGCGCCCTGACGCGCGCCTGACTCAAACCGGAGCACAACCGCTCGGAGGATCGCGTTGTTTCTGATCGTGAGCTCGATGATTGATGATCGATGATTGAGTTGATTGATTATTGAACGATCGTGTGTTTGTTGTTGGTTTTCTCGGTTCTGTCTTGCGCTCCGTCTCGTCCTGCGCGTGTTTAAGGACCCGCGGTCACGTGACGCCGCGAGCACGTGGAAACATCATGGAGGCGCGCGTGCAGAAGCGCAGCACGAAAACAGAGATGGAAAGAGTTGATGATGATGATGATGATGTAGATGATGAAGAGCGCCATCAGACAGACAATGACAGCCAGGATGAAGATGATGAGTTCAGTCTTGAGCATGTTCTGCGTTTGGGCGGCACTAAAGTAAGTGAAGCCCCGCACAGGTGATACACGTGTCAGTCCTCACAGTGCAAGAGCATAATAAGAGACAGAAAGCAGAGCTTTACACTCTAAACAGTTATTGCTAGCAGTAATGTCGAAGTGTTATTGCTGTGGAAAATAGTGACAGCGTTTCATTTACCACAGCCCTTGAGTTCTGTCAGTCATTCATTCAGTCATTCAGAGTACAGTGAAGGTTTGTCTGGAGAATCATGTTTTCATTATGTTGCCACAGGCAGATTACATCATGCTGGCCGCCATCTCCGACCCCTCTGAGCTGATAAACGGTGGAAAGAAGAGCACGATTGATGATCTGGAGGAGGGAGAGCTGGAGGAGTTCATCAAAAAGCTGGGCATCCGTGCTTACACGGAGCAGCAGATCGTTCAAGATGACGACGGACAAGAAACGCATTCAGAGCTGACCAGAAAGAAGGAGAAAAAGACAAAAAACCCCAAAACAAAAGAGGATCCAGAGACTGATGTTAAGCCTTCTGCCCAGCAGTCAACACAAGACACAGAAACTCCTGTTCAATCTACAAAGCTTGGCCATGCCGCTGGAAAGAAGGCTAAGCAAAAAAACCTCAACCTGTTTGAGTTTCATCCACGGCAAGCACTGCTTATCAAACCCGGTGGGAAGTGGTTTGACATGGAGTACGCCTCCGAGAGCTCATCTGGAGCTCAGAACGAGTCGCTGGTCTCTCAGTATAAGGCTTTGGCTCAAAAACTCTATGAGGCCGAAGTGACCTTGTACAGAACCAAGAAGAGCTTCCAGAAAGGTGCCAACTCCACCTGGATGAAGAGCGTGGTGTCCACAGGGACGCTGGCTGATAGGATGGCAGCTATGACTGTGCTGATTCAGGATTCTCCGGTTCACACTGTCGAACACATCGAGAACCTCGTTAACATGGTGAAAAAGGCAGGAAGTCGCCGGCAGGGCCTCATGGCTTTGGATACCTTGAAGGAGCTTCTGCTTTCTGACTTGCTTCCTGAAAACCGTAAGCTTTACATGTTCTCCCAGCATCCATTTGACCAGCTGGAGGAAAAAGCTAGCGGCAATAAGGACTCACGGGACCGCAGACTCGTCCTCTGGTACTTTGAGCACCAGCTGAAATTTCACATAGCAGAGTTTGTTGTCGCCCTGGACAAACTGGCCCACGATACAGTCCAGGCCACCAAAATGCGAGCGCTTAGCACCGTCTTTGAGCTGCTGTGCAACCGTCAGGAGCAAGAGAAAGCGCTTCTCATCCAGCTGGTTAACAAACTGGGGGATCCCGAGTACAAACTAGCCTCCAAAGCTGCGTATCTGCTGGAGATGTTGCTTCACAAACACCCCAACATGAAAGCTGTGGTCTGCTGCGAGGTGGAGCGCCTCATGTTCAGGTCCAATATAAACACTAAGGCTCAGTACTATGCCACCTGCTTCCTCAACCAGGTGATTCTGAGTCACGACGAAGCAGACCTGGCCACCAAACTCATCACCATATACTTCACGTTTTTCCATGCTTGTGTTACGAAGGAGGAGGTGGAGTCTAAAATGCTCAGTGCTCTGCTGACGGGAGTGAACAGAGCGTATCCATACGCGAAAATCGATGATGATAAAGTGTCTGAGCAGCTGGACACTCTTTTTAAAGTGGTCCACGTGGTCAAATTCAACACGGCTGTCCAAGCCCTTATGCTGCTCTTTCAGGTCATGAATTCTCAGCAGACCATCTCAGATCGCTACTATGTAGCTCTCTACAGGTAATCACCAAAGCTTGAAACATAAGGTTTGTGATTTTGCTAAGGCAACCGTCACTCTTACTCAGGGTTTGTTTGTTCAAATCAAACCTGCGTTATTTGTGCTATAAACAGAAGATCTGTTCTGTCATTAGAGTTACTATTCTGGCATCTCCAATTATTAGACTTGAGATGGCAGAATATCATATCAAGAGACTTGCGTGGACTCTTTTGACTTGACTTGAGGCACAACATGCTAATAACCACATAACAACACCCTGGCAACATGCTAAAAACATCCAGAACGCTCAAGCATCATGGCATTAAGTTTTGTGTAGGCAAGCAGCATTTGTGTTTTTCAGATGTTTTGTGTCTGTAGGTCATAAGAGAAATGTCCAAGAGGATTGTGGGTCGTGGTTTTAACTGTTTGTTTCACAGGAAGTTGTTGGACCCGGGATTATCATCAAGCTCCAGACAAAATATGTTCCTCAACCTGATGTATAAGTCTCTAAAGGTTGATATTGTGCTGAGACGGGTGAAGGCATTTGTGAAAAGGTTACTCCAGGTCAGCTGTGAGCAGAGCCCCACCTTTGCCTGTGGTGTACTGTTCCTTGTGTCTGAGCTCATGAAGACCAAACCAGGCCTGAAGTTACTGCTCCAGGAGGAAGAGGTGAGTCCCAGTTTGCAGTCTCTGCATAGTGATTCCTTTAAGTGCCGCTTTTATAACAAATGTCTCTGCAGGATGGAGAGGACGAGACGTTTCAGGACCTTGAAGAGGACGAGACGTTTCAGGACCTTGAAGAAGAAGTCAGTGAAGATGCCCAAGAGGAGCATGTGGACACTAAGAAAGATGGAGAACTACACGGCGAGAAACAGAGCCAGATGAAGCCCACTGCAACATGGGTGCATCATCAAAACATGATAGGTGAGCACAATTTCACAACATTGCTTTTCTGCACCGCCCATCTCTTTTCTTTATTAATAACTCTCTTGTCTTTAGGTGGTATCAAAAAGGACACGTATGACCCGCTACACAGAAACCCGCTGTACTGCGGGGCAGATCACACAGTTCTCTGGGAGCTGCAGAAGGTACCGCATGTAATGCGACAAACGTGTTTCCCTTCTGTGGGTGTGGTCTCTGATCTGACGTCATGTCTCTCTTTCAGCTCTCCCTCCATTTCCATCCCTCTGTTGCTCTTTTTGCCAAGACTTTAATACAGGTAACCATTTTGTTTCTGTGTTTAAAGGGAACATTAAGTCACAAAAGGCTTAAAGGAAAAGTTCGTCCAAAAGTAAAACTGTCAATTTATTCCCCCTCATGCCATCCCAGGTGTGTTTAACTGTCTTCAGCCAAACACAACTGGAGTTAAATTAGATAATATTCTGGCTCTGACCCACTTTGCAATGACATTGAATAGTTTTTGAAGCTCCAAAAAGCACATCCATCCATCATAAAAATAATCTATATGATTCCAGTGGGTAAATGTCTTCTGAAGCGAAACAATACATTTGTGAAAGAAAACAATTAATATTTTGAGCCTCTTAAGAATCAATACATCATGTATCCATGTAAACAAACAGATTAGATATGATGGAATGTTGGTAACGTTGATTAACGTTGACGTTAATAAATTCGATTGGTTTTCGGAAACTTTTTTTGCCACGAAACATATAAAGACTAGTCGCATGAGGTGTGAGAACCAGTGAGATTCAATGTTAATGACGTGCCACCATATACATCCTATACTAGGATGGCATGAGGGTGAGTAAATTATACACACATTTTCATTTTTGAGCGAATGATTCCTTTAATTCCCGGTGGATTACAGTTGAAGTTCTGCAGGTAGGTAGGTAGCTGTATTTTCATCTGTATGTCCTGCAGGGAGACTTCATTCTGTATTCCGGCGATCCGCTCCAGGATTTCACACTTATTCGATTCTTGGATCGCTTTGTATTTAGGAATCCAAAGCAAACAAAGGGGAAACGTAAGCAAACTACACACAAAATGATCTTTTTTTTGCTTTTTGCTAAAAGCAATTATTGCTTTTAGCAAAAGTTGCTTTTTGCTAAATTATTCCTGTGAATTGTAGAAAACACAGATGCTACAGTGATGCGGCCCAAAAGCAGGGGGACCCTCAACTCTGTCCAGTCACTTTCTGGTGAGACCTGAGAAAAGTGCATCTGTAGAGCCATACCACACAGAAGTGCTTATGTGATAGTATGATGGGCAAATGCACAATCTTTCATTTCACACACACAATCCTGGTTAGATTTAAACATCGCACAGAGCTAATGTCGCGTGACGTGTCTTCACTGTGGAAATGTAATGCTAGCCTTTTTATTAATGCAAACGTAATGCTTTATTTTACAACCTAACTGCCAGCCAGAGCTGTCCAGTTCCTAATCAGATGAGGTTTTGTGATGGTTTTCTAGTTAACAGTGAGGAATATCTGTCCAGAGAGGAGAGTCAGATTCCTGTGAATGAGGTCTTCTTCTACAGGTCAGTAATAAAAGACAACACGCTCTCACTCATTTACTGCCTTGATTTCAGAAACAGAAGTGGCAGATAAACATCATGTTGTCTCGCATGTGTTGCTCAGGTACTTTAAGAAGCGAGAAACGGAGAAGCGATTGAAAAGGCCCTGCAGAGAGGGAGATGACGAGAGCGTGGAGGACGTGGAGGATGAGGAGTTTGAGAGGATGCTCGGTAGGTCCAGAACTTCACACCATCTTCATGTCTTCAATGTAAAACTGCGGTGTGAAGCCTGACCCTTATTTTGTCTCTTCAGATGCTTATGAAGGCGACAGCTATTTCACTGACTTCAAAGACGATGATTTGGACTTTGCGGGGTTTGTTCTGTGCTGACACTCAGTTTATGTTGTGTATAGTAATGACCCTGCAGAACATCAGTGGAGCTTTAATCTTAAATGTCTCACACAAGTACATGCATTTATTAAAATTATACACTGACACTGACCCTTTAGATTTAAAGGTGTTTTTGTCTCTTTATCAGCTTTTAAAGTTTCACTTAACTAACACAAATCCTGACCTAGTGCTCATGTCTTTGTTGCAGCAACGTGAAGCCGCAGTCCAAGAAGGGTAAAGGTGAAGATGAAGAGTCTGATTCTGATCTGGGCTCTGATGATGACCTGGACGATGAGGAGGTGTCTCTGGGCAGCATGGAGGAGGAATTTGGAGAAGAACTTGATGAGGAAGGTGGAGAGTTTGTGGATCCAGATGAAGATGGTGATGCAGGTGTGTCAATTTCCTTTTCTAATGTAATAAAAAATAATACTTCAGCTGTGTGTATTAAATTTGAGAAATATCTTCCAGATTTACACGAGGAAATGGAGGATTTGCCCAGTTTCAAATCATCATATAAGAAAGAAAAGAGAAGGTCATCCGAGCAGCTGGACTTCTTCAGATCTTTGGGTGAACTGTTGATTTAAGAACAGCTTTACTGGGTTAATCTCATGTAATCTGCTTAATAAATATAAAATCTCATTGTCCTAAAGGCTCACAGCCATCAAAGAAGAAAAAGATGAGAAAGGACGAGCGAGTAGTGTCTGCATCAGCTGAAGAGGTTTGTGTGATTTTTATGTCAGTGTCTGTTGGCTTCACTCTGCCTTTCTGTGTGAAATGTAGAGTAGTAGCTGGTCACCTACATCTATTTGTATTGTTTTCCACTGTTTGATAACTCAGTTTAACAGTCTTACTGCTAATGAAAAGACAATGATCAATCAGAAATTTACTAAACTGCTTCAGTAGAGAGGAAACCTTTTAAGCACCTTCAATATATCAATGTTAAACAATGTTAAAATGTCATGTTTGAAATGTCTTTAACAGTTTGGCTGTCTGCTGGATGAAAATGCAAGCCCAAAGGTTGATAACAGCGGTATGAATGCAATGGCCAACACAGACAGAGCCGGTGAGTGCTGATTACAGATTTATCTGGAGAATTGTTCTTCAGTCAGTTTTATTGGCTCTATCATTCAGAATTGTGTGTATTAGCATCTTAAAGAGTTTCTGTGAGTTTGAAGAAAGAACTGCATAACAGCTGAATTTGTGGGATGAAATCTTTCCTTATTTTCCTGTTGTAGACGTCCGGCAGTTGAAGTGGGAAGCCCAGCGGGATGACTGGATCCGTGGGAGAGATGTCAAAACTCTCCGGAAGAAAAAGGCCATGTTCAGCAAGAGGAAAGTGGGAATGACCAGAAAGCTGAAATCTGCAAAAAGGAGAAAGTGAAAAGAACAAGCAGTTTCTTGTTTCTGCCTCCTGAATAACAAAGACAAGAGAGATTAATGGACAAAGTGACAAAAGTTGTAATGTTGGTTGTAATGTCGCTTTTATTAATGTGGTTAATATATTGGACGTGTAAATTGCTGTCTTTTATTAAATCATATTTTGAATATGTATTTTGTTCTCAAATTGTTGTGTGTGGTCACAAGGGTTCTTTGTTTTTTGAGTATCCAGCTCAAATTGGTTTAGTTTTTAGTAGCTTAGACTTAATATTCTACAGACTCACTCCATTCCTTCCTCTTGAGGTTGTTTTAAACTAATTTAAGATTTTTGAGATTTTATTTTTCTGAGCTTGCACAGTCAGGTAGTACTTAACGGAAGCATGTCTGGCCATATTTGATCATTTATGGGATGTTTGACCATGTCCTATTCAATCAGACGTTTGCATGTTTAGGGCAGAGATCCAGAGCAGTTGATGTGCAGTTGCTTTTTAAATTTTTTTCACTAATGGGCCACTGTAGAAATATGTCAAAATTAAATAAAAATAAAACTAATTGTAAATGGAAACTACTTGGACTGACACTGGTTGTAAGTTCTACATAAGCATTAGTAGGAGAACCACTGGCTGAGAGGCCCTTTCAGCAGTTGATTTCACAAGCTGGTGGGATTGAAACACTGCCATCAGTGGGAGAACCATTAGTGTCTCCTGAACTTCCAGCTTCAGCACCAGACCAAGTGACATCCTTGCCACTCTCTCCATCCCTTCAGTCAGTGGAATCAATTCAAGTGGATTTTCCCAGCCAGACTCCATGTGATGAGATAAACCACAGGCAGCTTCATCACTGCTTGACCCTGTTTCACAACTCCTCCTAACAGACATTGAATCTGAAGATCATGAGTATGTGGAGTACATGGAGAGCACAATCTCATGATGAGATGAAGACCAAACAGCACAAACCACTGGAAGAGGAAGCTATTTAGCTTGAATGGAGACTGACCCTCAGACCCCAGTGGTGGAGGTTCAAGCCCCGACTGAGGAAAAGAACAAAAAGGGGAAAACGTTTCACACTCATTCCAGTAAATGCTGTTTATTCACGTCCATGTTAACAACACGAGCAGCGATGACCTCTTGAAAACACAAGATGGCGTCTTATAAGATTACGACATTCAATGTCACTGGTTGATCATAAACCGCATGATTCAGATTTTTAAGAGATCTTTATATCACATATCTTATATCTATATACTTGGCATCGTAAACAAAAGAAAGTGAAGAGCACAAGCGCTTCCTTGTGTTCTGTCTCCTGGATGACAAAGACGAGAGAGATTAAGGGAGGGACCGAGCTGTTATGTTGGATCAGAAAAGTTAACATTGAACTTAACATTAAAACTGTCTGTTGTTTGTGCGACGATTAGCTTGAACTGTTCCTTCTCCAGGAACCGGGAATAGCAGGTGTGATTCCCGAATGTAATGACGTCACGCAGTGTGGGGAGGGGCCGGAAGTGAAAGAACTGAAAGTGAAAATTCCTGCGCCGCCGACAGGATGAAAACTCACGGAGGAGACGGTACGAGATTTATCTTCACATTAATCATTTATAAATACACATTTATATTACATGTACATGTTATAGATTACGACTGAACTAACGTCCGTGTGCTCCAGACCAGCCGCAGGCACAGTACTGAAGAAAAGGTTGAAGTTTGGCTGCTCTTTCCGGAGGAAAAAAAAGGCTGATTTGATAGTTGAGGAAGTTCGTATTTTGAGCACAAGTGATTCTGATCGGGGGTTAATGACACTGTTTTGGGGTGGGTTGGCTTATATTTTTCACCAAAAACATTTCATGATGGGAACCAGTCCAGAACACACGTGTGTCACTGGGACAATTGTTATTTTTGCGTGCACTATACTGTAGTATGAACACAGTACTGATGCTGTAACCTTCAACAAATATTACATAAATGTATGTTTGAAACTCTTCAAAAACAACGTCTCAAGTAAACCATCAATGTTTACTTCCCCCGTGTCTCTATTCTAGTGTGATACAGCACACGATATTTCAATTTGTGGTTTCAAAGAAATGATTCACAAACACTGTTTTTGTTTAAGAGGGATTTAAACTATTTGTCTTTATAGTCAGCACAGAGGCAACACACATTTGTGTGCGGTTTGACCCAAACCCTTAAGAATTACTGAGTCACAGCCCTTGTGACAACTAATCCTGGTTTTCCCTATTTACAGGCATCTAAAATGAGTCTCAGAGAGAAGAGAGAGGAGGAGAGACCAGCAGTCAGCGGTGTGTCCATAAAGAGTGACAAATCCATTGACATGCCCCCTTATCTCAGTGACAGAGCAGTGACCTCTGAAATCTGGTAAGACAATACAGTGAATAAGACCAGCTGTAAGTATACAAAGAAATGTATATTTCTGTGAGGATAAACTCTCCTGATGTCAGTAATGGAATAATACAATTTGAACTCTATTAGGAAACTAAATCTATCTATGCTGTGTGTGTACAGAACTGAGATCTTTTATCAGTAGGAATTTTAAAAACTGAACTGTTAAACACAAAAGTTTTTTCTAGAATGTTTAATATTATCATGTAGCAGCATTTATCTGATGTGTACAAAAGTATTTTTGTTGATTTTTTTGTTCTGTGTGCATCTGCATTGTGTGTTCTGCAGTGAGGACAGGAATGATCCGGTCCAGGTTCAGTCCAGCTCTGGAGTATGTGAGCAGGTTCTAAGAGGTCCAGTCTTTCTCACCTGCAAACACACAACTGACCCTTTTTCAGATCCACATCCTCACAAAGTCATGGAAGAGTCCATCTCTGATGTGGCCTGTGATGCTTGCTGTGAAAAAGCTGTAATGTTCTGTATGACCTGCACAGCCTCCCTCTGTCAGACCCACATCACTCAACACTACACAGACACAGCCCTGCAGAAACACACACTGCTGCAGCTGAAGCAACACGAGTCTCTGCAGCCAGATGATGATGTTCTGCAGACAGTCAAAGACATTCACAAAACCTGCATGAAGAACAAGTATGACAGTTTATTTGAGGGAATCAAACGACCGGAGACTAAAATCCTCCTGGACAGTGTTTACACACAGCTGTACATCATAGAGGGAGAGAGTGAAGGAGTGAATGAAGAACATGAGGTGTTACAGATTGACAAAGAACTGAAGACACAAAAACAATGTAAATCAATCCACTGCAATGACCTCTTTAATGTCCTTCCTGAATCAGGATGTGAGGAAGAGAGAAGAGATAGGAAAGGAAAGATAAAGACTGTTCTTACTAAGGGCATCGCTGGAATTGGAAAAACAGTCTCTGTACAGAAGTTCATTCTGGACTGGGCCGAGGGAACAGCCAATCAGGATATTGATTTTATGTTTGTGCTTCCATTTCGAGAGCTGAACTTAGTTCGAGATGACCAGTACAGCCTTCACAAACTTCTGCTTGACTTTCATCCTGAGCTTCAAGATCTCCATGAGAAGATTTATGATCAGTGTAAAGTTGTGTTCATCTTCGATGGTCTGGATGAAAGCAGAATTGAGCTGAAGTTTTCAGAGTCTGTGGACATTCCTTATGTAACTCAGACATCATCAGTGGCTGTTTTGATAGCAAATCTCATCAAAGGAGAGCTGCTCCCCTCTGCTCATATCTGGATCACTTCCAGACCAGCGGCAGCCAATCAAATCCCTCCTGCACTCATCAGCCGTATGACAGAAATTCAGGGATTCAGTGACCCTCAGAAGGAGGAATATTTCATGAAAAAAATCAGTGATCCACAGCAAGCCAGAAGAATCATCTCACACATTAAAACATCAAGAAGCCTCCACATCATGTGCCACATTCCAGTTTTCTGTTGGATCTCAGCCACTGTGCTACAAAACATGCTGAAAGATCACAGTGCAGAAATCCCTAAAACTCTGACGGAAATGTACATACACTTCCTAATCGTTCAGACAAATGTGAGAAGTCAGAAGTATGATGAGAGAGAAGAGAGAGATCCAATGAAACTTCTGCAGTCCAACAGAGATGTGCTTCTGAAACTATCTGAACTGGCTTTCAAACAGCTGATAAAGGGCAATATCATGTTCTATGAGGATGACCTGAGAGAGTGCAGCATAAACGCCACTGAGGCAGTAAGATATTCTGGCATTTGCACACAGATCTTTATGGAAGAATCTGTGATTTATCAGAGAAAGGTCTACTGCTTCATTCATCTCAGCTTTCAAGAGTTTCTTGCTGCTTATTATGTGTTTCACTCCCATGTAAAAAACACAACGGAGGCCCTCAAGATGTTTGATACGCTTCATAATTTGCTGAAAGCAGCAGTAGATAAAGCCCTAGAGTGTGAGAATGGACGATTGGATCTTTTCCTCAGATTTCTGCTTGGTATCTCACTGGAGTCCAATCAGAGACTGTTACAGGGTTTACTGACGCACACAGAAGACAGCGCGGAGAGCATCACGAAAACTATTACTTACATCAAAAACAAAATCAAAGGTGGATGTGATCTCTCAGCTGACCAATCCATCAACCTGTTCCTCTGTCTGTTTGAGATGAATGACCACACCCTGTACAGAGAGATTCGGGAGTTTCTAAAATCAGAGAGAAGCTCAAAACATCGAATCTCTGCCGCACATTGCTCAGCTATAGCCTATATACTCCAGATGTCAGAGGAGGTCCTGGATGAGCTGAACCCCAAGAAATACAACACATCTGAGGAGGGTCGAAGACACCTGCTACCAGCTGTGAGGAACTGCAGGACAGCACTGTGAGTGTTAAGTGAAATATTAATAATTTAGTATAAATTTTAATATTTTTATATGAGAATGTTAATAGTAAACGTTATAAGTTAGATGGGATTAGCTGTTTTGTCTGCAACAGTTTGTCTTGGTTTGTTTTTCTTAGAGGCCAATTATGTGGTATCTTGGCAAGGTATGTTTATGAGTAGCTTGTCCAACACTGGTGTAACATAATGACCTGTAGCTTGTGTTTCTGCTCAAAAAGGAATTACACCGTTTTCAATGCTAGTCTTGTGCTGAAAACACTTAAATTGAGTTCTGCAACCCTTTAGCTTTGCTGGCTGTAATCTCACCGATCAGTCCTGTGAAATTGTGGCTTCAGCTCTACAATCATCAAACTCGCCCCTGAGAGAGCTGGACCTGAGTAACAATGACCTGCAGGATTCAGGAGTGAAGATACTCTGTACTGGACTGAAGAGTCCACACTGTCAACTGCAAATACTGAGGTACGGCGTAATTCATTTTCCGGTAGCAAAATATTTGTATGTAATCTCCAGTAGACTTCTAACAGAGGTTAAGTCTTTGTTTTAAAGAAGTTGTATCTCTCTCTCTCTCTCTCTCTGAAGATTGTCTGGCTGTTTAGTGACAGAGGAAGGCTGTTTTTCTCTGGCTTCAGCTCTGAGATCAAGCCCTTCACACCTGAGAGAGCTGGATCTAAGCTACAATCACCCAGGAGACTCAGGAGTTCAGCTGCTCTCTGCTCTGCTGAAGGATCCACACTGCAAACTGGAGAAACTCAAGTATGTTTGTTTGTGGTAGGGCACTGTTTAAGACTCTTTCATTAAGAAACTAAAATGGGGAATAAAACACAGGCCACAGCAGGCCGGGTACCAGCTGACAGGGTTTGGATAGGGTTACACACAGCACAATGCTTACCTCTTTTTTCTTTCTCATTATTAGTGCTTCTAAAGTTTAGATTAATAGCCTCTGTCTTACTTGCTCCTCATTACCTCACTGTGACTAAGCAGGAAGGTCATGTGTTAATACATTGATCTTACTATCTTTAGTATGTTGGGGACTTGCCATTTTTGCAGTTTTTGGTGAGGAAGTATTAAGTTCCATTACATCACAGTATTTTCATCATAGTACGTCAATCACTTATTTCAAAAGATGAAGAAACATGTATGACCCCTTTAATAAAAGGAAGTTACTGATTTAATAGACTGATTTAAAATACTAGTGCTTTATCAAAGTAATAGTATAGAAAACATTGTCCATTTCATTGGACTGTTATTGTAAATCATTTCTTTGTCTCTATGTAGTTTGGACCATGGAAAGCCCTACAGGATCACACCAGGATTACGAAAATGTAGGATGTCTTTTACACAGATGTGTACATTGATCTGTAATTAAGTGATATTATAGATATTCTGATCTATCTTTTTTTGCGCAGATGCATGTCATTTAACCATGGATCCAAACACAGTGCACGTTCGGCTCTCACTGTCGGAGGAAAACAGAAAAGTAACTTGTGTGCTCGGGGAGCAGTCCTACCCTGATCATCCGGAGAGATTTGAGCGCTATGAGCAGGTTCTGTGCAGGGAGAGTCTGACTGATCGCTATTATTGGGAGGTGGATTGGAATGGCTGGAGTCATATATCAGTGTCATATAAAGGAATCAGCAGAAAAGGAGGGAGTAACTGCAGGTTTGGACTGAATGAAAAGTCCTGGAATCTTTACTGCTGTGACACAATTTACTCTGCATGGCACAATAAGAAGAGCACAAATGTTCCACTGCCCCCTTCTCCCTCCCACAGAGTAGGAGTGTATCTGGACTGGATGGCTGGCACGCTGTCCTTCTACAGTGTCTCTGACACACAAACATATACACACATATATACCTTCCACTCCACATTCACAAAGCCTCTCTATGCAGGATTTGGACTCTATTCAGACTCTTCAGTGCGTCTGTGTGAGATGTGAGGGAATAGCAGGAATCTGTTATAATTTTCTCTGGAGTCATTTACAGGGTGTGAGGGAAAGAAACAGCAGTGATTCGGACATTTGCTGCAGAAAACCACCATTACCATGGAAGTTCTAATTGCAAAAAAAACCCAAAATGTTTGAATTGCAGTGATCCCTAAATTACAACTTAACCTAATAAATGAAAGCAAAAAAACCATCCAAATTTAAGCACCTTTGAGTTTCTTCCTCAACCTGTGTGTAGCGTATTATCTGAGCCGTGACTGGACTCTGACTCAACAGTACAGCTGTTTCTGTTGTGTTTGTTGACACGTTTTGTGCTGTTGTCTGCAGAGGGAACAGCTCAGTATGTGGTGCAGCAGTACTGTCTCAGTCTGTCCTGCTGTAATAACACTGATCAGTTCTTTCAGGAGTCAGATGAAGTCTGAGAACACAACATGCACTTATTCAATAAACTGCTCATTTTATTCCATCATCACTTCGTTTGATTCTTGTTTGGGTGTTTTTATATGTGTATGTATTATTCTTTTGAAGGCAAAAAGTTGCAGGAAGGGTTTTTAGACAACTTACACGGAACGTTTCTTATATGTATCGACTGTATGTTTGCAGCCGTGTTGTTTCTCAGCACAGGAGAGGATTGTGTGTAACAGATGAAACAGGCGGTCACACCAGCGCCCTCCTCCCGACTGAGAGGCGCTACAGCGCGCTTCCTGTGGAGCGCTGAACCGAAAGTATCGTGCTGAGAGCGGTCGAGAGGACCTCCAGCCCAGGACTTTACCTCCTCCAGCCCAGGACTTTACCTCCTCCAGCCCAGAACTTTTACCTCCTCCAGCCCAGGACTTTACCTCCTCCAGCCCAGGACTTTACCTCCTCCAGCCCAGAACTTTTACCTCCTCCAGCCCAGGACTTTACCTCCTCCAGCGGGAAAGTTACACCGCTTTCCAGGTAGGTTTCCTTTGCTGG
Organism: Chromobotia macracanthus; assembly: GCA_036877525.1. NCBI lineage: Eukaryota > Metazoa > Chordata > Actinopteri > Cypriniformes > Botiidae > Chromobotia > Chromobotia macracanthus. Next base: position 1,038,913 of record JAZGTH010000025.1, read on the forward strand.
TGCTTTTCTATTAAGTTTCGGGAATACACGTTTCTAAATCGACACTTGAATGTCGTGATAAGTGTGCGGAGAAAACCGCGTCTCATTTATAAGTGGACGTGGATTTGAGACACGTCTGACATCGTCCCCAGATCTGTGAAGACTCGTAATCTAACACTTAATCTAATCTTTCTTTTCAGCTCTTAACACGCAGTAATCTTGTGCACTGTCGGTCATGGGCGGTAATCCTTCACTTTCTGGATTCTTTGTTGTGTTTTGGTGTGTTTAAACACGCAACAAGTAAGATTTATATAATGTATATTTAATATAGATTTATAGAAGTATATAATAACATTATATAACGTGTTTCATTTGGGTCACATTGGGGTGGAAGAGTAAAAGCGAAAGTAAAAGTACCTACATAAAGAGATAAAACAGTGGCCTCTAAGAAGCTGTATAACAAATGAAATACACAGGGTTAAGCGTTTAAATAGCCAGCCTAATTCTGGTTTGGATTTTTCTTCTTAAATGTAGTATAACTAATATCTTCATCTTTGCAGTTATGCTACTGGCCAAAACTGCTGGGAGTCAGGGCAGCCCGCACACACAGTTCTGCTATGATCAGACCGGTCCATCTGAAAACTGTCCTCAGTGCAGAAAGACCTGCTCCAGATCCACATCCTCACAAAGTCATGGAAGAGTCCAGCTCTGATGTGGCCTGTGATGCTTGCTGTGAAAAAGCTGTGATGTTCTGTATGACCTGCACAGCCTCCCTCTGTCAGACCCACATCACTCAACACTACACAGACACAGCCCTGCAGAAACACACACTGCTGCAGCTGAAGCAACACGAGTCTCTGCAGCCAGATGATGATGTTCTGCAGACAGTCAAAGACATTCACAAAACCTGCATGAAGAACAAGTATGACAGTTTATTTGAGGGAATCAAACGACCGGAGACTAAAATCCTCCTGGACAGTGTTTACACACAGCTGTACATCATAGAGGGAGAGAGTGAAGGAGTGAATGAAGAACATGAGGTGTTACAGATTGACAAAGAACTGAAGACACAAAAACAATGTAAATCAATCCACTGCAATGACCTCTTTAATGTCCTTCCTGAATCAGGATGTGAGGAAGAGAGAAGAGATAGGAAAGGAAAGATAAAGACTGTTCTTACTAAGGGCATCGCTGGAATTGGAAAAACAGTCTCTGTACAGAAGTTCATTCTGGACTGGGCCGAGGGAACAGCCAATCAGGATATTGATTTTATGTTTGTGCTTCCATTTCGAGAGCTGAACTTGGTTCGAGATGACCAGTACAGCCTTCACAAACTTCTGCTTGACTTTCATCCTGAGCTTCAAGATCTCCATGAGAAGATTTATGATCAGTGTAAAGTTGTGTTCATCTTCGATGGTCTGGATGAAAGCAGAATTGAGCTGAAGTTTTTAGAGTCTGTGGACATTCCTTATGTAACTCAGACATCATCAGTGGCTGTTTTGATAGCAAATCTTATCAAAGGAGAGCTGCTCCCCTCTGCTCATATCTGGATCACTTCCAGACCAGCGGCAGCCAATCAAATCCCTCCTGCACTCATCAGCCGTATGACAGAAATTCAGGGATTCAGTGACCCTCAGAAGGAGGAATATTTCATGAAAAAAATCAGTGATCCACAGCAAGCCAGAAGAATCATCTCACACATTAAAACATCAAGAAGCCTCCACATCATGTGCCACATTCCAGTTTTCTGTTGGATCTCAGCCACTGTGCTACAAAACATGCTGAAAGATCACAGTGCAGAAATCCCTAAAACTCTGACGGAAATGTACATACACTTCCTAATCGTTCAGACAAATGTGAGAAGTCAGAAGTATGATGAGAGAGAAGAGAGAGATCCAATGAAACTTCTGCAGTCCAACAGAGATGTGCTTCTGAAACTATCTGAACTGGCTTTCAAACAGCTGATGAAGGGCAATATCATGTTCTATGAGGAGGACCTGAGAGAGTGCTGCATAAACGCCACTGAGGCAGTAAGATATTCTGGCATTTGCACACAGATCTTTATGGAAGAATCTGTGATTTATCAGAGAAAGGTCTACTGCTTCATTCATCTCAGCTTTCAGGAGTTTCTTGCTGCTTATTATGTGTTTCACTCCCATGTAAAAAACACAACGGAGGCCCTCAAGATGTTTGATACGCTTCATAATTTGCTGAAAGCAGCAGTAGATAAAGCCCTAGAGTGTGAGAATGGACGATTGGATCTTTTCCTCAGATTTCTGCTTGGTATCTCACTGGAGTCCAATCAGAGACTGTTACAGGGTTTACTGACGCACACAGAAGACAGCGCGGAGAGCATCACGAAAACTATTACTTACATCAAAAACAAAATCAAAGGTGGATGTGATCTCTCAGCTGACCAATCCATCAACCTGTTCCTCTGTCTGTTTGAGATGAATGACCACACCCTGTACAGAGAGATTTGTGAGTTTCTAAAATCAGAGAGAAGCTCAAAACATCGAATCTCTGCCGCACATTGCTCAGCTATAGCCTATATACTCCAGATGTCAGAGGAGGTCCTGGATGAGCTGGACCCCAAGAAATACAACACATCTGAGGAGGGTCGAAGACACCTGCTACCAGCTGTGAGGAACTGCAGGACAGCACTGTGAGTGGTAAAGACTAATAGCAACACAATTAAGAGACTTTTTGCAGAGGGGGTCATAATGACAATTTTCACTTGAAATTTGGAGCCATATTAGCAGCGGTGAGAAATTGCTTAAGAAAGATGCAGCATCATTATTTTATTTTTACACAGAACATTTACAAATGACCCTCCTCACTCAGGTATTTGAGAGAAACTGGGAAAAGCGGGACTTCTGTAGATTTGACAATAATTGCCATTATATTCTATACTCACTAATGATTATATATACTAATTTCAGACTATCTATAAAAAGTTTTAAAATCTTGTTTTGCTTTCTTTTAGCTTTGCTGGCTGTAATCTCACCGATCAGTCCTGTGAAATTGTGGCTTCAGCTCTACAATCATCAAACTCGCCCCTGAGAGAGCTGGACCTGAGTAACAATGACCTGCAGGATTCAGGAGTGAAGATACTCTGTACTGGACTGAAGAGTCCACACTGTCAACTGCAAATACTGAGGTACGGCGTAATTCATTTTCCGGTAGCAAAATATTTGTATGTTATCTCCAGTAGACTTCTAACAGAGGTTAAGTCTTTGTTTTAAAGAAGTTGTATCTCTCTCTCTCTCTCTCTCTGAAGATTGTCTGGCTGTTTAGTGACAGAGGAAGGCTGTTCTTCTCTGGCTTCAGCTCTGAGATCAAGCCCTTCACACCTGAGAGAGCTGGATCTAAGCTACAATCACCCAGGAGACTCAGGAGTCCAGCTGCTCTCTGCTCTGCTGGAAGGATCCAAACTGCAAACTGGAGAAACTCAAGTATGTTGGGTTGAAATTAGAGCTGCAAAGTTATTTGAAGCATCATAAGCATCATGTCATAGCTTAGGTACAATGCAGACGGTCTCTTTTTTTTAACCAGGTGTACACAAAGGTTAGTAAACATATTTCTCTGTATGTTTGTTTCTGTGTTTAGTTTGGATTATGGAGAGCCCTCCAGAATCACACCAGGATTACGAAAATGTAAGTCCCCCTCTTCCTTTCTCTCTTGCTCACTCTTAATTAAATTGTACATTTTCATTATTTATAAAAACACGTATACACACACATTTAGTGACGTAATCGATGTTCTAATCCCTCTTCTTATGTACAGATGCATGTGATCTCACTATGGACCCAAACACAGCGCACAATCTCCTGGTTCTGTCTGAAGAGAACAAAAAGGCGACCTGTGTTGAAGAGGAGCAGTCGTATCCTGATCATCCGGAGAGATTCTGGCTCTTTGAGCAGGTTCTGTGCAGGGAGAGTCTGAATGAACGCTGTTATTGGGAGGTGGATTGGAATGGCTGGAGTCATATATCAGTGTCATATAAAGGAATCAGAAGAAACGGAGGAACGTTCTGTAGGTTTGGACTGAATCAGATATCCTGGAATCTTTACTGCTGTGACAGTCTGTACTCTGCCTGGCACAATTTTGAGACCACTGATATTCCGGCCCTTTCTCCAGCCTGTAACAGAGTGGCAGTGTATGTGGACTGGCGGGCAGGGACTGTGTCCTTCTACACTGTCAGTGACACGCACACGCTCACGCACTTACACACATTTTACTCTACATTCACTGAACCTCTCTATGCTGGATTTGGGCTTTATCATGACTCCACAGTGTCTCTGTGTTAATCCAAACCTCCTGAGAATGTTGAAGAAGTTAATTCAGGATCATTTAAACTGTTTGTGTGGAAGAGCAGCAGTTGAAGTTTCAGGCAGCATCGTGACTGGAGCAGATTTAATCTGCTGAAAGAGTCTTGCAGTTTCACAGTTCTTACATGTTATGCATCTGTAAATAAATACTGGTCAGGATTTGCTAACTGTGCTGATTCCTAACTATGCTAACTACACTACAAAGAGAAAGTCAAGAGATCAGGTTTTCATTGGCTTAACCAGGAAACGTAATGTTGTTATGCACATGTGAGGAAGAATTAATGACTAGAATTAACAAAGTGCAAACACAATGTTAAAGGCACAATGTGCTACACCCAGACAATCAACAATGTACAGCATGTACTGAATATTAAACAGACAAGCGTAAAACTTGAGCAGTTCCTTCAAGATTTAAACACTGTGCCCAAAACATCCTGGTTGCACACTGTTACACAATATGAATTGACCAGAATCTGTGTTAAATTTACACAGATGTTTGAGTTTCACTTAAGGAAGCTGTTAATATGTGGAAGATGTGGATAATATTCATTTAAACAAGTAATACAACTATAAACCTTATGCTTTTATTCACTGTTCATGTTTAAATGTAAATTAAATAAAATGTCAAAGTAAATCTTAAATATTTTTATGTTGTTTCTGCTGTAGTTAGTTATGTTTTGTGCTGTATTGTCTTCTATATTGTTTATTATAAGCTCTCACAATGCGTTTGTCTATGAGCAGTACATTTCCAGTTTGCACTGTTATAACACATGTTGAGTCTGTTTCTTGTCAGACTGATGCAGGTAAGAGATCCATTTCCAGCCTGTTATAAATCTCCTACAGGGTCTCATACAGAAGAAATAAATGAGCCATAACAAAGAGTTACTTCTGAAAAGAGGAAGACTGGTTAGCAGGGGCTGAGAGAAGGGTCTGTCTGCAGCAGCTGCGCAGTCACCTGCACTTCCTGTCAGTGACATCACTTGGAATCGCCAGCTGCGCTCTCCGCTGCTTGTGACGTCACTTACAGTCGACACTAACAGGAAACATGTTTGCGCTTTGTCAAAGGACGGAATGGTTAAAACGACTGTAACAAAACTGAAACTTTTAAAAAATATTTTCCCTGTGTGATTTTGCTGCTTGTGTATTTATCGTAGAATAATACACTTTATCTTCATTTATTTATAACAGTGTTTTAATATTTACAGCAAAGCTGTAAGGATACAAAGAAATTGTCAGATCTAAAACAGCAATCCAAACTTAAGTTTGAAATGATAGTTTAATGTTATGCACATTCTAGTTTAATTTTAAACATATTTCTCAAAAAAGGCTTTTTATAGCTATGACCATTTTAATATACATAAACAGTACATACATCAGTGTGTAGTATAAGGTGAGCGGGACGCAGTGCATCTGTTATATGTTCCTACCCGAGTTTTCGTTCGGTGTTCCACACGGACACTTTTATGGGTGCACCAGGCGGAAGTGTCGGCGCACGTCACAAAGCAGTCTGTGATTAGACACTGACAAATAAATGTAAGTACTTTATAAACATCAAAATATTATTTAGATAATAATTAATCATACGTTTGTCTTTGATGGTGGAAATAACGATTACAAATACAGTCACGATAAGCGGAGCTAAGATTGCATTACAGATGACAGTTTAATTCTGTATAGCAGTAACATATAATGTCCGTACACGTGTAGCACATAATCTAATGATCGACATGATTTTTCTGTATGATTTAATTATTTACTGCGTTATCGTCTCTCCCGCAAAATAAGTAACAGGTCATTGCTGTTCATGTAACCACGTCTATGTAATCTGTCGTGGAGGCATGTTCTGTTTTCCAACATGTTTTGGTGACACCAATAATCAAAATAATCTAAAAGTTTTGTTTTGCCTTGTAAATCACTGCAGCAAACAACTTTTTCTCATGCCAGTATTTCTCATGTTAAAGATAAGAATTAAACTCAGGTAGTTTTATTCATTGATCTGAATGCTCGTAATTCATTATATAAAGTGTCATTTAACTGTGTTTGAACTTCACAGTTGTCATCACAGACATCAATAGTAAACCCTTACCGTGGTACTCCAGCATGGCCTCTGCCCCAGCACAGCCGCTGACTCTCACTGTGGAGCAGGCACGAGGTGAGACTGCAGCCCTCACAGCACAGTCAGGCTGCACACAGCACATCTCACTGTTGTCTCCTGCTTTCAGTTGTTCTGAGTGAGGTGATCCAGGCCTTCTCTGTGCCTGAGAACGCAGCCCGCATGGAGGAGGCCAGAGAGAGCGCCTGCAACGACATGGGCAAGATGTTGCAGCTGGTGCTTCCTGTGGCCACTCAGATCCAGCAGGAGGTTATCAAAGCTTATGGGTTCAACAATGAGGGAGAGGGTGAGAGTTAAAAAGCCCACCAGTAAAGGCCTTTAAAAAGTAAGTAATTGTAATAAAGGTTAAACTTATTGCTGTGTTTTGCTTTTCCAGGTGTCCTCAAATTTGCCCGACTAGTAAAGATGTATGAAACGCAGGACCCTGAGATCGCAGCCATGTCAGTGAAACTCAAGAGTCTGTTACTGCCTCCTCTCTCCACTCCACCTATCAGCAGTGGAATCCCAACCTCATAGAGCAGCACAAGCTCTCAGTGAAGCACTTCCCCTCCGAGAGCTTAAAGTGAGGAGAATTCAGAACAAAAGGTTGCAGTTAAAAAACACTTGTAGAACATCAGTTTTCTACGTTCCCCTTTAATTCAAATAATTAGAAATTAAACCTTTTTTCATATGTATTCATTTTCATGTTCATCTTTTGTTTTTCCAGCATTGAGTATAATTATCAGAGTGACACTAATATGAGAATTCCATTTGGAGGTCTTGTCTTCCATTTTGAATTGATTGTTTTAGTTCTTGCCTGTAATACGATTCTTATGCTGTTTGCCAAACTGACAATTGTGAAATAACCAATTTATCCTTTTTATGATCAAACCATTGTGCACTTTTGTGAATTTCACTTTTCAATAACCATGATCACTAAAACATACACAAAGCATTATTGTGCTTTTTGTTGGCACTTGTCCTGTTAAAGCATTTGACCCCTGACTGATTTTCTATATTTTTGCATGTTTATATGCTGAGCAATATCAGATCTTCAACCAAAACTTACATAAAGGTTTCTGTTTATAAAAACACAATGAGATACATCTTTACAGTTATGGAATACTACCTTCAATAACGCACAAACACACACACAGTAATGTTTATTTTATGAATGAATGTCTATGTTTTATGTATTTTGTTTTAATATTTGTAATTTGTATGTACTTTAAATAGTTGCTGTTTTGAATTCATATTTTCTGTATGTTTACCACATTCTGAAATAAATTGTTTATGAAATTAATGGTGGTAATGGAGGATGGCATAACAATTATTTGAAGTAAATTTGATTTCACAATGACACAAAAATCCAAGCAAAATAAAATATATTTTCTATGAAAATTTAGATCTTCTTTTTACTTGATATCATCTATACCGTGTAGGAATAATGTATGTAGCCTGCATTGTTGTAAAAGACATGTTGCAAAAGTTGTAAAAAGTAATTTTTCAGAATTTATTCAGAATTAATTTTTTATAAAAACTTGGTTACAGGCTGCCAACAGCAATAACATTTTATATAATATTTTGAGGAGATAAATGTATCTAAAGCACCTTCTGATGCTAAACTTGAGGCCTGTACACACTGGCAAGAATAACAACGACAAAAATATGTTTGTTTGCTTAAATACATTTACAAGAAGGTAATTAAAGTGACCAGGCAAAGATGATCAACCAATGATTAATTCTCAGTATCAAGAGGAAAGAACTCACAGTTCCTAAAACAACATGATTGATGACAAGCTCTCTGGTGGGCCAAGCATCGACCCTCATCGTGTCATGAATGGCTGTAGTTTACCTCAGTTTACCAGTGAATATTTTGGGAGTCCTGCTGCAGTTTCTATGGAGACGAGGGAGGCTGATGTCACCGGAGGTTATTCTGAACATGCTCAGATCTGTTTGTTTGAGTCTGTATTTGATGCTGATTATGTATTCAGCAGTTTTCTACACAGTCCAGCAATATTCCTCATCTACATCCAGGACCTGTTCAGGAATGTCAGGAGCATTGTGAAAACATTCAGTGATTTCAGATGGTGCTCTTCACCAGTGATCGATTTAGTCATTTCTGTGGATGTCTTTGCATGCTGTTCAACCTTTGTAGCTGTTTAACCGAGCTCAGCATTTTCCAGAGGTCAGGACAGAGAGCACATAACAATGCTGCGGCTCTTCATCACATCAACAGCTGCTTCAGTGACTCAGTAAAACCATGTTTTAATGTAGAAGAGTGAGGAGGAGTGAATGTACATTTAGTTCAGTGCTCTGATTCAGATTAATACAGACAGTTAAGGTATTTATCATTTATGTTGTCCGAACACTTTTATGGCATATATCAGCCATAATGTTTTCATCCATTTAACTTTGTCTTACTGATTTGTTATGTTATGATCTTTTTTATGTTTTTTTACAGTCAAGCATGTCTCTGTCATGGATAGTTTGTGATTGTCCCTCCAGATGGCGCTATTTTCAGATATGTCTGTGCTGGAAGAAATGTCATCTGTCAAACTCTTGTTGAGGAGACTTCACCTGCAGAGGGAGACATCTGACTGATTTTGTCTTTCATGCTCATTGACAGTTCAGGTGTCTGTAATGCCTGGAGAAATGTATAGAAGCTGTAAATGTATGTGACTAATCATGTAGTGCTGATGATGAGAGAACAGGGTGTTATTGTGCTGCTAAAATTAAAATCTGCTGAGCTGTGATTCATGTGATTATAACTGAGCTGTGACTCATGTGATTATAACTGAGCTGTGACTCATGTGATTATAACTGAGCTGTGATTCATGTGATTATAACTGAGCTGTGACTCATGTGATTATAACTGAGCTGTGACTCATGTGATTATAACTGAGCTGTGATTCATGTGATTATAACTGAACTGTGACTCATGTGATTATAACTGAGCTGTGACTCATGTGATTATAACTGAGCTGTGACTCATGTGATTATAACTGAGCTGTGATTCATGTGATTATAACTGAGCTGTGATTCATGTGATTATAACTGAGCTGTGACTCATGTGATTATAACTGAGCTGTGACTCATGTGATTATAACTGAGCTGTGATTCATGTGATTATAACTGAGCTGTGATTCATGTGATTATAACTGAGCTGTGATTCATGTGATTATAACTGAGCTGTGACTCATGTGATTATAACTGAGCTGTGATTCATGTGATTATAACTGAACTGTGACTCATGTGATTATAACTGAGCTGTGATTCATGTGATTATAACTGAGCTGTGACTCATGTGATTATAACTGAGATGTGACTCATGTGATTATAACTGAGCTGTGATTCATGTGATTATAACTGAGCTGTGACTCATGTGATTATAACTGAGATGTGACTCATGTGATTATAACTTTGCTGTGATTCATGTGATTATAACTGAGCTGTGATTCATGTGATTATAACTGAGCTGTGATTCATGTGATTATAACTGAACTGTGACTCATGTGATTATAACTGAGCTGTGACTCATGTGATTATAACTGAGCTGTGATTCATGTGATTATAACTGAGCTGTGACTCATGTGATTATAACTGAGCTGTGATTCATGTGATTATAACTTTGCTGTGATTCATGTGATTATAACTGAGCTGTGATTCATGTGATTATAACTGAGCTGTGATTCATGTGATTATAACTGAGCTGTGATTCATGTGATTATAACTGAGCTGTGACTCATGTGATTATAACTGAGATGTGACTCATGTGATTATAACTGAGCTGTGACTCATGTGATTATAACTGAACTGTGATTCATGTGATTATAACTGAGCTGTGACTCATGTGATTATAACTGAACTGTGATTCATGTGATTATAACTGAGCTGTGATTCATGTGATTATAACTGAGCTGTGACTCATGTGATTATAACTGAACTGTGATTCATGTGATTATAACTGAGCTGTGATTCATGTGATTAAATGAGCTTACTGTGTGTTATAACTGAGCTGTGATTCATGTGATTATAACTGAGCTGTGATTCATGTGATTATAACTGAGCTGTGACTCATGTGATTATAACTGAGCTGTGACTCATGTGATTATAACTGAGCTGTGACTCATGTGATTATAACTGAGCTGTGATTCATGTGATTATAACTGAGCTGTGACTCATGTGATTATAACTGAACTGTGATTCATATTATAATGAGAACTGTGACATTTTATCTTATTCATGTGATTATAACTGAGCTGTGATTCATGTGATTATAACTGAGCTGTGACTCATGTGATTATAACTGAGCTGTGATTCATGTGATTATAACTGAGCTGTGATTCATGTGATTATAACTGAGCTGTGATTCATGTGATTATGAGTTTAGCTATACTGTGTATTGTATCACAGCTGGAGCTGTATTGACCAGTAAAAATCCATTTACATAAATTTGGCAGATGCTTTTAACCAAAGTGACTCACAGTACATTGAAGATTTACAATTTAACAGTACATATGTTCCCTGGGAATCCAACACACAACGCTTGTGGTGCTACTGCAATTCTCTTCCAAATGAGCTACAGGAACAATTATATTGTATTCATATTTATTTGTTTAGCACTTTTCACACTACATATCATTTCACAGAAAATGAAAGTTGTCAAGTTTTGTTTTGTAAAAAGTGATTATAGTGATGTGATGTGTTACCTGGGATAGGTATTCTGAGGTTGAAACTGGAGGCAAAGAGAGAATAATTTGCATAGAACACTCCAGACAAATGTCCCTTTGGAGGAAAATAAAATAAAAACATATTCAGCTAGAACATTATCCAAGAGACAGATTTCTAATGTTGATTTACTTTAATGTTAAATGTGTTACATTGTTTGTGTTGGCTCCTATAGTGAGAGTGTTGTTGTTTTGGTTTGTATATCCCACAATGGACATACAGATCAGAGAGAGAGCAGAGGCAGCTATGGGCTTCCCCTGAAGCAAATAAAATTAGGTGCATGGTGTGAACCTCCAGGGCTCATGTTAGGCATTTCACCAGATGCAACTAGCTGGATTAAATGGTTTCTGGAAGAGCCACATATAGAGGACAACTCAGCTGTTCCCATAGTGACAGGAAGACTAGTTTCAGATGAGGGGGATTCCTGGACCCTCACAGGGATCCCTGTGAGTGACATGCGAATTCATGAGCTTCAGAGTATGCTGTGGACATTGATTTCTGGAATTGGTTTGGAAATGTTCATGTAAATATGAAGATCACTTTAAACAAGTGAGTAATGGCAATGAATTCATATTTTAGATTATTCTGGCCAAAAACAGTGAATTATGACAGGACGTGAAATGACCAACTGCAGCTATTGTTGTTGTCGTGCTGTTTTGGTGCAGGTTTATTAGAAATACGTTATTTCATGTCTATATCTAGTATATTTGATATATTATGAGTCCTCAAACAAAACTCTACACTGATGTCAGTCAGCACATGATGTTCTGTCAGTTCAGACATCAGGACATGGGCTGCGGTGTCTGACAGGCCATCTGAGACTCAGACAGCATCATATAGGTGATGCAGTAACAGTATGTATGATTTTGAGATGATGATTTTGATTGCAGCAGGTATTTCTTGTAAGTCTGGAGTCAATAGCAGTATGTGTAGCATGTTTCTCTGAATCCTGTGTTTCCTCCTTTGAGATAAAATAAACTGGTAAAAATTCCTCCTTCTGTTCTCCCGGCTCTCCTCCAGAGGTCACTCAGGTGCTGTTAATGGCTAACTAATGCTCATATGGTCTTTGGTAATATGATATTGTTATATGATATTTGGCTGATGTCCATGCAGTGAATGATATTTTTCAACCTTTTGATTCTTGATATAGGTCCTATAACTCAATATTTGTGCTTTTTTAAAGGCTTCAAATAGTTATTTAAAAAACATTAATTCAACAGCTTAAAAATTATAAATAATATGCAAATAATAACAATATTGCATAATTTTCTGACAAAGTCATTGAGGAATATAGTGAATTCTGAGTGTCTCTCAGCCCTTCATACACTAAATTTGGGGTGTAGCATGTTCTCATGATTTAGTTTGTAATTGGGCTCAGTATGACACCAGAAAAACATCTAAAAACAATGGAAACATATCTAATACTAGCTCTAAATCTGCTTCAGTGACAATCAATTAGTATCTACGATTACCTCCTTTAGGGTTTTGTTTAAGTTAAATAATGTAAATCTTTGATAATGGTAATAACTCTTTGGCTGAAGGAGTCATTACGGTACATTCACATGGGTGTCGAAGCTTGACAGAGTCTGGAGATTGGTGCTGACACGATGATCATAGTGACAACAACCAATCACATTTACCATCTTCCAGCCAAATGGTCAAATTCACCAGCCATTTAAATGTAAATCATAATTTTATATTTATGTCTGAAATCTAATCACTTTAATATTTGATTCCGCATTTGGCTAGTGGATAGTGCCAGTTTGAACCCTGCATAACACTATTCTCAGCAACTACATGCTGTGCTGTGCTGTGCTGTGACCCTAACCCTAACCCTGTCAAAAAGAAGAAGAGGATGATACATAAAACAGCACCATCTACAGAACCCAAACATGCAATTAAATAGACAGATCTTATTTTTTCTGTTTACAGATGGACATTTCATGCAAAATCTGACCCGTCATCTTAAATCATAAATCATTATAAAATTTACAGTTGTGAATTAGGGTAAGGTCAGCAGGTCGTGTTGAACACTGATCTGTCACTGATCCAAAAAAATGTATGAACAGCATCTTGGTTTAATTTCCTCCACATTTACATGTACATTTGTTATTCAAATGTACGAACTGCCCCCAGTGGCTAAATCTGGAACTACCGTGGAATACATAAGCACCTTTCCACAACACACTGCACAAAACATGAGCAAACATCATCAGTAATAAAGATATTGGTTACAGAACACCACTGAGACAACACTGAATGTAAAATAGCAGCCTGCTGTCCAAAGATCAATTTCTGAGGCATTACAATTCTGATTTTCCCACAAGATCATGTTTTTAACCAATCACTGGAACCTTTAAAAAATCATGATTAATTAAGCCCTAAATGTACAGCATTCCTATTATATTATTCCTTTCTAGGTGAAAAAAACAGTTCTTGTTTTTCACACTCTTTCTAAAAACTTCAGCTTATAAGAAAAGCCTTTGTCAGGTTTATGTTTTGCTTTTGTTGTTCTGTTGACGTTTTTTAATTTTTGTTGCTCATTTAACACATCAGTTTTGTTCAGGTTCTGTTATTTGTGACTTTTCCTGTGTTCTTGAGTTTATTGAAGTGTATTTCTGATGTCTTCTGGTTCTTATTGGATTGCTCCTACACACACACAGACACACACACACACACACACACACACACACACACACAGAGACACACACAGAGACACACACAGACACACACACACACACACACACACACACACACACACACACACAGACACACACAGAGACACACACAGACACACACACAGACACACACACACACACACACACACACACACACACACACACACACACACAGAGACACACACACACACACACACACACACACACACACACACACACACACACACACACACACACACACAGAGACACACACACACACACACACACACACACACACACACACACAGACACACACACACACAGACACACACACAGAGACACACACACACACACACACACACACAGACACACACACACACACACACACACACACACACACACACACACACAGAGACACACACAGACACACACACACACACACATGAATTTACTGTCTCTCTACAGTTGCATTAGATATCATTTATTAGTTAAGTGAGGGATCATCTGCAGTCAGTCTGTCATTTCTGCAAACTAAACCCGGGGGGCGGGCTGATCAGTTACCAGTGTGAAGTGGAGGGTCTTGTATTATCCTGCAGGGTTTAGTTATAGTGGTGATAATGACGGTGAATTATACTGCTTATTACACAGCTTCTTAACCAATAAATAAACAAACAAACCTGGAGTATGTTGAGCTGTAATTATTTCATGTGAGAACAAACACATCATGGAGTGATATGATATGAAACTGCACAGCTGTGCAGATTATTGATTACCAAACAGTGAAATACTGCTGGAAAAACTTGGATTACAGATGAATAATAAAAAAACTATCATTCTAACATTGCTGCACTGTTCATCTTATTGTGGGGTCTAGTGTTTCCTGTGTTGTCATCGACTGTTTTAATATAATAAAATAATTTCAACGTAAATGAATATTTCATCTTAATGTAAATATGACTAACCTGTAAAACAAGGAAAATGTCACATCAGTTAGATCATTATAACATTTATTGTGAACCTTTCTCAGCCTGTGACTGTTCACTGCTCTTCAGGAGTGTTAATGAGAGATTTGTCACAGTGGGAGTGTAAATATGTTAATGCTGCTAATGAGTCTGAACCGTATGTTCAGTGTTATGACAAGATTCTCTCTCAGTTCAAGCTCACAGCTTTTGTTCCTTGAAAACAAACCGCAGACCTTCTGGTATATTCAGTGGCTCACAATAAACTCTGCAGCTGCAACAATCCACAGAATTTAAACACTGTATAGCACAGAACATAGCTGACAGGCAGTGGATTGTGTTGTGTCATTGGGCTGCTGTGAGCATTTAAAAGGGCAACACTGCCTTGTATTTGTAAAGCACAGAGACATTGAGTTAACCTATAGCACTTAGAGAACCCAGATACAAAACATACAAAACTTTATTTATAGCTGAACTCAAAGACATTTTAAGGTTTCATTTCCAAAGAAGGATTGAAGTACTCATTTTTATACGGACATAATATGCATGTTCTTTGTAATAGCTCAAAATAGTAATAATAATCTATACCAATACTGAGTTTAAAAATCTGACAGGTCTAGAATATATCATATTCTGTTATTCTGTCTGAAATGTCTAAAGGTGCTCTCAGTTACTGCCTCCCAGAATGCCGAGCTCATCTGCTCTGAGGTCAGAAGAGGACGAACTAGCACTGGGGCCCCCAAGAGCCTCCAAACTATTTAACCACAACCTGATGATGGACTGTCTTACAGAATCAGCTCTATTTAAATGACACATTCTCACATATGCTGGGAAATCAATAGAATGAACAGCTGATTAGAGCACATTGAGCCGTGTGCCAGGAACACTCTGAGTCGACACAGAGGCTGCAGGAAAACAGTTCCTGTGTTGTAATGTGGACCATGTTCACTCCATAAGTAGGGCAGATTTGACTTTTGTCTTGTTTTCCAAAAAACTGTCCATTTTTTCTCCTTCAGTCTGCTTTCTCTGTTGTGTTCTTTCTCTTATGTCCTGATTTATCCAGATCAGGCAGAGAACTGCTGTTCCTCAAACAAATGTCATATCACACATCTTGAAATAAAGCAGGGTGTCCTGTGACATCAGACAGGCAATATGACGTCATTCTTGCTTTTATATTCGTACCTAACATCTGTGTCTGACATTATTTACTGCTTGACTCTGTTTAAACATCAACTTCCTTGATGACAAACAGGAACTGTAGCTCTCAGTGAATGAATTAGGGTGGGGGATCATATATAAAAGTTTTGGTTTGGTCATTAAGGAAGCTGATGTTTAAAGATTTCAGATACATGCAGCTTTTTCTCCTGCTGACAGTCTGCTTTACTGTGTCTTGTGCAGTATTTTGATTTCTGGAGTCCAGGTGACACAATAACATCATCTGACAGCAGTTCACTGAGTATTGAATGGTTGCAGTATCTTGCAGTGTTTAGTCCTTTTGTGTGTTACGAAATGTGAAACAGGTGGTAAAATAGAGGAAAGTTATGGATTATGAACAAATGAATCGTTTGCACACTCTGTATGTTAAAGAGGATCCAACAACAATATTTCTCTCTTTTATGGTTTCAATCATTTGGTGTCACCTAGATTGCATGCTATTAAGTCAACGTATGAGTGAACATCGTCTGTCTCTTTGGAAACTGTGGCGCTGTGGTAAACACATGTGCGCGGGTCACTGGGAGGTTGCAGGTTCAGACTCAGAACGCAATTCGAGGGCCACGGATGTAATACCGATTCACTCATTTTCCGCTCCTCAAGTATGAAAATCGTTTGTTTTTGTCAAGAAATCAATATTAAAACCTACAGATATGTACACGGACCTCTGCTGATCAGAGATTAGAGCTGTATTGAATAGTTAGAAAATAAAGATGAACGAGTTTAACGTGGACGGCCCGGCGCGGGTGACGTCATGTGATGTCAGCGTCCCTGAAACTTAATTTCAGGTAGTGAAGAGAAACACCTGCAGGATCTCTGTTCACACCGGCCTTTAAATCCTGACTATTATTTTGTCAGTGATGAATTGTATTAGTTTACACATAAGACAAGATAAGTGTCACAGGCAGTACTGCATTTACAAAGACGTTTAAAATGGCAAATACATTCTACGTGAGATCTAGATGGGACTAATCAAGTCAAACCCCTGTATTTATTTAATCAACATAAGCTTTACACACATAAAATGTACATGTCAATGTTATGGTGTAACATTCACAGTGTATGTTTGTGTTTGAACAACATTTTATGTATAAATAGTCACAGTTTATTGACATTGAAGGTTAATGATAATAATGCTCCACATATAACCCCGCTCTTAATGTGATTCCCAAACAGACATTATGAGGTTTATAATGTGACCATCTCAGACTCAATCCTGTTTAATGATAGAAAATAAAGGAAGTGCTTTGAAACCGTGACATCATCACCATCCCAGAAACAGGATTTCATTTTTTTCTTTGATTGGATACCAGATTGAGTTGTGACATTTAAATTATGTGCAGAAACAGATAAAGAATGATACAGATGAAATAAGAGGAATACAGATTAGTATTTGTGAGTAAGCAGGGGTGGCAAACTGAATCCAGCATCCAGTTCCATGTTTTGCTGCCAACCAGCAGAGTGGTGGAAGATGCTGAGATCACCGCAGAGGAGCTCTGAACACACAGCATAACAGCAGCGCTGAGGAGACCGGCTCCTCTCCACTCCTCCACTCTTGAGGAGGTGACAGGAAAGAGAGAAAGGAGAGAGGGAGAGAGAGAGGGGGAACGGAAAAAGGAGGCAGAGAACAGCTGATTTTTCCAGGCTGGCTGGATCAGGACTGTCAGTCTGTGTGTGATTCTGTTTTCCTGGCTCTCTCTCTCAGATCTGTCCTCTGGTTTGTTGGGATGGTGTAAAGGAGAACCGCGATGCTTCCTGCACAGAGGTAAGATCACAGCACTGAAGGACCAGTTGCTCTAGGAATGAATGAAGGTGCTCTGTTGAGCTGATGCCATGGACGGATGTAAAGTGTTGAAGGTGTTGGACCTAATCCAGAATGTTGTTCAGTTCAGTTTGACAGCGGCATGGTTCTGTGTGTAGAGTGACTGGTGTGAAACATCACGACCGTCCCCTGTGTGTGTGTGGGTGTTGAGGATGTATTTATGTTCAGGTGCCCTTAAAATACGATGCAATGCTGTTACCGAAAGCGTTGATGTCTTCGTGTGGAAGGCACAGGTTGTTCCTTTCCCTCTGTTTCTGAATAATCATAAATGGAGAGGCCAAAAATGAGAGATAAATGTTGCAGGAACGTTTCTGCAGGCTTCTCTAAATGGAGAAACGTGATTTTCTGCTCAGTCGCCTGACAGTGAGGCATCCTTCATGCGATGACACACACCAGCAGCTACCGCGAGCACATCGAGTTCCCCCATGTTTGTGCATGGCAACGGGAAAGAGGTTCTCTTGGTTCTGTGTGTCCACAAGATTCTGCTCGCTCTGCCAGTACGAGAAGCCATGTGGAACCCTCGTGTTGATGAAGGTTCATTCATTTCATGATTGTCTGCTCTGAGTCAAATGTGTGCGGCTCACTCAAAACTCTCCACGCTGCAGGGGCCCAGCATCTGACAGCCATCAGCACCTCACACACTTGTGCATGTGTGTGTTAAACTGTGTGAATGAGACCGTGTGTGCTAGTGTGAATGAGACCAAGTGTCCAAAAGCAAGACTGTATGTGTGTTTCTGTGTAGTAAATATTGCTGCTCTGTCACTGGTCTGTGATTCTGTGTAATTGAGCAGTTGGTTGTGATATGTGAGTGAGGTCTGTCTCCTGTACACAGCACATATTAATCTAGACACGGCACAAGTGTCTTTCATACACCAACTGCTCTGTGTGTGTGTTACCGCTCACAGACACTGTGTAGAATCTCAAAGACGTGCACACATGATCTCACCTGCCTTTCTGTACCATACAGGAAAAAACAATGAAATGACACATAACACAGACAGTTAGAGTAGACAGGTAATAAAATCTGACACAACAGCCATATGCTTATGTATACGTGCATAAATGTAAAAACTTAACTTTACTGCAGCCGTTGTGCTATTTTAAAAACCTCAATAAAATTCTCATTTGCAAATAAAACTATTACATCTTGCCATATTTGCATGTTTGAATAAAAAGCTATTTATTAAAACACATTTCCAGTAAATAGTTTGGCTGAATAGCAGTTTGTTAGCCTGAATCATTCTGAGTCGTTCTTCCAGAGGAAATGGTCTGAGTGTTTTATTAACCTGAATCATTCTGAGTCGTTCTTCTCAAAGATACTGTTCCTGGTTCATTGAATCATTGAGTCAGTCGGGCATGTCTGAAAGGGAGGGCTTAGTAAATCAGTAAACGGTTGAGAAGAATCACTCAGACTGATCCAGTCCAGTTTGTGAACAATCATTCAGATTGCTTTTGTGAATCAGATTCATTAGAAGAGATTCATTATAAGAAATCTGATTGAGGGAACAGTTTGTTCAGATGGCATTACATGAGTGCTGGGCTCTTGATTATTAGCATTCAGTGCACAGAGGGGGTTTCCTGGATCTGTGGAGAGGCTGTATACATTAAAACTGTGCTGCACTGCAGTGTGTCCCATCAGCTTAGCTGCTGGGTTCAAGGCCATGTTTGCTTTGAGTTTGGTTTGGGAAACCAATCGCGCACACACACACACACGCGCACACACACACAGAGTGAACTGATCCTGATTTCATGTAGTATTCCTACAGAGCTAAAGCTTCAGTTAGTGCAAAGCTGTAGGCATTGAAGAATCTTCTTTCTCTCTCTCTCTCTCTCTTTCTGTTGTTCTCTCTATGTATTTTCCATCTCTGTCATTCTTGCTTTCTCTCTTTCTCATCCTCCTCTGTCAGTACACAGAAGAGAGTGGGATGGGCTGCTCGCCCGCTTGTTTCCATGGAGACCATGTGTGCGTGTGTGAGCGTGTGATGCACGTATATGTGAGTGTGTCTGTTGTTTCTCTTTTCGTTTGGCATATCCCTCAGAACAGGGCTGTTGTTTTTGGGGATTCAGGGCAAATCACAGATTCTGTTTGTGTGTTTGTCAAGATGGTTTTGCAGTGTATTGGTGTGTGAGTGTGTGTAGTCACTGTTTGCCATTTGATGGAATTGTGGTTAACTGCCAATAATTAGGCCTGGGCTCATGTGTGTGTGTGTGTGTGTGTGTGTGTGTGTGTGTGTGTGGGTGGTGACCAGCTTCACTCCACTCTGAATCCTCTGTAATACTGTGAATCTCCACCATAATGAAGCATATGACGTGAGATGTTGCATTTATATTTCGATTTACAAAATACTGATGACACATTGAGTCGAAGATCACAGTGTCTGTCGATACGCCAGCGCTCTGAATGACCCAGAAGATCCTTTAACCACCAGTAGGCCAAACATAACATTCTGAAATGAAATATGTTTGTATAATGATGGCTTAAACTGTATAATCGACACAGCTTGGTCAGTCATATTCACAATATATTCATATTCATATCCCTAACATATTCACAATATATTCATATTCATATAGCTAACATATTTATAATATTCATATTCATATAGCTAACATATCTATAATATATCCATATTCATATAGCTAACATATTTATAATATATTCATATTCATATCCCTAACATATTCATAATATATCCATATTCATATACCTAACATATTCAGAATATTCCCTTAACATTCACTTTAAAAAAAATTCCAGATTTTCAGATTCACATGAATTAATTTGTTTTCTGTAACAACATTCATGGTGAACTAAGACAGTCAATCATTATTCAGAAAAACCAACGTTTTTAAAGTTCTCCTAGACCACCTATTTGTGAAAAGTTAAAAACAATTTGACTGTGACCTAAGTGCTTTAAATGCATTTTATAAACCTTTTCTCATAAAAATCATCATCAATGATCAAAAATATCCAAAGATTGATTTACAGACTGGTGATCTGGACCCCTGATCGCTGTTTGTGGCTGCATTTGAATTATATCTGGTCTCTGTTTTACAGCGGTGGTTAACTGGGTGTTTATTGGCAGGTCAGACAGTTTGGTGTGAAGTTGAACAGGTCCGTGGTTGTCTTTCCTTTGGCCACAGACTGAAGAGTCACTCCACTTCCTGTTCATTTGCCAAGAGCCCTGCTGTTTTTCAGTAGGCCTGCATGTCACAATCACACAGGAAGACAGAATTAAATCAGGTTAGCAGGACGAGGCTGTGAGCAGTCAGATGGTTTTGCTTGTTTAGTTAAGACATTTTCAGAGTTCTCCTAATTATTGAATAAAACATGTTGTTGAAGACATTAATCTTATGTTTTCTGACTAAATTAACCCTTTTCCTATAGAAAATTAGGTCAAAAAGAGTTTTGCTAGGCCATCAATGTGGAAACTGGACTTTGTGGGTCTATTAGATTAAGCTGGTTTAATGCAGTGCTGGGGAAACTACTTTAAAAAGTAATAAAAAACAAAAACAGTAATTTAACTAACTTCAAAACTAATTTGAAGCTAAACTTCTGGGATGAATCTTGAGTGATGAATTAGTGAATTGTTTTATTGTGAAATGAACAGTGAATCTCTAAAATTAATCAGACGGCTGTGCTGGGGAGACTGAGTGTGTGTGTTTCATTAACATCTCGATTAGTTTTACAGCTGTGAGCACTATACTGTGTGAGGTTCTGTCATGCTACACCAATGAATTAATAAACAAAATCTTGTTATTGGAAAATCGACACTATACATCTGTCACACAACAAGACAATTAAGTAGTAGTGTCACCTAGTGTCAGTAGTGGCTCCTCTACACTGGTTTTCTACACATTCACATTCAAATGGCACCGCTAGGAAAAATTGTTTCTTATATTTTATAGGACCGATATGTTTAATAATATATTCTGAAACTTGTTATGCGATGAGAGAGTGGACCCATGTTCAGCTTCACTGCAACCTAAGTAAATGTTCTGTACACAGCGATGTTATCAGACTTCTGTAGCTTCTGCAGGTATATTTATCTTTGTAGCAACAAACCGAACAGATTCTGTCATTTCTGAGAAAATAAATCCTAAAAAACTTTTCACATTTATATATTTATAGGTGCATATTTATTTTGGATTTGTTTTGATAACCGTTAATGTTCTGTAAAAAAATTTTATTCGGGTAAATTTGTAAACGAATATCATAAATCTTTTAAAAAAGGTTTTGCATGTTAATTGCAAAGCTAATTCACATTCAGCACTTGAGAATGGATCTGTCTAATAGCCTCTGAATGCACCTCCTCTGCGACGTCTCTTAATATATAAGTTTGGTCAACCTAGGGGTGATTCGGAATAAATAATTCATTTAAAAAGGATTGTTTTTAATGAACATGATTATGATTAACACGATACAATGACTAGACAAAATTATGTATACGAATAAACACAGCTATTATGTTGATGACCCACCGCTCACTCAGGTGATTCATGTTTATGATATTCATGTTTTAAATGTGTGACAGACATTATGTGTTACTATGTTAGTGGACCTGACTGGATTTAGAGAGTTAAACTTTAGCTTAATTGTCATTTGGTATGAGTATCTTTAGGTGTTTTGAAGGGTCAAGCAAACACTAAAGCAGGTGTTTATATGATTAAATGTTCTTTGAAGAAAGTTTAACATTCACATTCACATTCACTGATGAGACGGTGATGAGGGTTTCTCACAGTAAATCACACTGTATGACTATTAGGCTGTGCGCTATCAATGAATAATACCATTTCTAATCAATGCACTGCTGATGTAGTTATGTAAAACAGATTTGACATTTGATGTTCTGTTGTGTTTAACACTCCATTAAGTATTATAATCATTATTATCTATACCACTATTGACACAAATGCATTACTTACTGTGATGCATTATAGTATTTATAGACCGAAGGTGCACTTTTACTTCCTGTTAGCCTCATGTTTTGGACCAAAGATCACAGCAGATGCTTCAATTACACAAGAGATTGACTTACAATCATTGTAATTTATCATAGTGCTTAGAGTCATTTTCTTGGCTTTATGGTGTAGCAGTTTGATCATGACACGATTTTCTGTTTAAGGTGTTGCTTTTGTAATAAAGAAAAAGAAGAGTTGTTTTTCTTCTGGGTTTGATTCCCAGACAATGTGTAACTGCAACAAATGTTTTGTGTCGGCATGCAAACACAGTTAGAAAATAAACTGTTAGTCATGATCAACAGCTGAAATCAGCTGGTGGACTTTGTTCAGTATTGCACAGAGATCCAGTGTTGCAGTTTCTGTCTCTAATATATTATTGTTACAGCAAAAGATGGTTTAAGTATAAACAAAAGTTCATGAATTTGATCTGATCTTCACAAGGACTGATAAACTTCTGATTTCAGGAAGGTTCTGCTTTTGATGCATATTGTTTAAACACCTATAATTACCAGAAAGGTGAGGTGTTGAGCCAACATGTGGGAGATGAGGATAGCCCCTTCTGCTGTGCGAGTGTGTGTGTGTGTGTGTGTGTATAGAGCAGACAGACATGATACCGTCTTTAGTGTGCCACAGCAGCTGAGCCTCTGAGTGGACACAACTTCCTCACCAGCCACAGGGCATTCAGTGTAAAGCAGAGCTGTGTTGTGCAGGTCTCCAGTCAGCTGCTGAAGCATGAGCTCTGCTGATAGAGAGGCCTATTTCACAATATGGCGACAGAGACCGGAAGTAGGGAAAAGCTTATTCCTCTTGCACTGCTATGATCGCCATTCATTATTGTAATGGACTGCGAGCAGCTGGTTTTTCCACAGTCATTCATTTATTTACTAAAGCAACAATGGCAGATGTGTCCATCTTGTTCACAGTTTTGATGGAAAAATCACAAACTCTTTTTGAGCAATTTACTTTATTCTTAAGGTGTGATTATATTAGACAGTTACCATGACAGCTAATTATGGTTTGTTTTATGGAGATGTTGAATAGAATAAAAAGTATTCTTTTGCATGTCCTGTGAATTATAAAAAAACATGGTGCTTGTTATGTTCACTTTGTATAATTGTAATATTCACTGTAAATGGACTCTACAACATTTAACATTGTAAATTTGAAGTCTCTTAGTTTGTAAGATTGTTTAGAAACACATGACATCTCTCTCTTCTAATGAGAAACCCTGCTGGTACAGTTGTTGAGACCTACTGTAAATCAAAGCTACAGGATCTCTGACATACAGTACAGTACCAGATCCTGTGTGTTGCTTAGCAACCAGTTACAGCTCTTACAGGAAGGATCCCCATGTCCAAAAAAAGACAGAGTGTGAGTGTCCTTGATCTGTGTCTGTGGGTGTTTACATGCATCATGTATTATACATCCTGATCAATGCTGCTCTCACACAGAGCTGCTTCATTCCACTGCGGCCCTCATGTGGGCGGGGCCGATTCCGGGCCCTGAAGGGAAGGGACCGATTCACCTCACTGAATCAGACGTTATTAAAGATAAACAGTTATATCCTCAAGAATGCATCCTCATCAGCCTCGCCTCCATCTGAGGCATCTGATTTAAGACAGTATATTGACTGAAACTTGTTGGATATTTTGACAATTAAATACTAAAAGTAATAATTTGCCTAAAAATGGAAGTTCTGTGTCTTGTTTTAAATTCATTTGACCTTCTTTCTGCTGTATAACTCAGAAGGTGATTTTTTGAAGGATATCTGGCAACTTTATATAATGAAAGTAAATGAGGCGTGAGGGTGTTGGGTCTGTAGAACTCTGGCTTATATCCCAGATGTGACACTGTAGCGAGTATATGCAGTAACATGCAGTAATTAAAGAGCAGTCACTTGATATGTACTTTGAATCTGCATGACAGTCAATGGAGTGCATATGCAGCTAATGCAACAAACATTTCACAATTCAAACAAACACACACTCAGGGGAAAACAGGACGAGTATCTTATTCTTCCCAGAGTCTTTGCAACAGCTAGTAGTTTGTCTTATTCATGGTAAATGTTTGCAGAAGTTAGAGATGGTGATTTTAACAAACCATTAAAACCCTGCTAACTGCAGTCACTATTATTTCCTGGCTATTGATGACACCAGATTGCTGTCTGCTGTTTCTCTGAAACTCTTGAAGCTTTGCTGAATCGTACCCCAGTAAACATTCTGCTCCTGTGGCTGTATGATTAAAAGCTTCTGTAATTAGATCAAACTGATGGCCCCCTGGCATCATTCCACAGCACAGACCCTTGAAAAATCTCTCGTACCGCCGTACACAAACAGTGTGGTGAGCGCACACTGTGATTCTGCTCTGCTGTTAGTGACTGAGTGCTGTTATACTGTTCTGTTCAACCTGTGCATGATAAGCCTGATCAGTTAAAATCAGCTGATCGATTGTTGATGCGGTGCTGTTCTTGGGGTGTCTTACTAATTGAGATAACTCGAGATCTGACTCGCTCCGATCGATAAGCGCTTGCACAACAACATGCGGGTCCACTGTCTGCAGTCCCAGCCGGACACTGCGCAGGTCTCAGGATCTCACGTTGTATGTTTTGACCCTCAGCAGGGAGCTTTTGACAAATAAACAGTACTTGATTTGAGCTGTGAGAGGATGAGAGAAATGAAATGAATTGAGTCAGAATTACAAACTCTACATTATAATTTAGTTACAGTGTGTTACAGTCATTAAATATCCCTGACTAAACTCTGCTGGTTTGACACATATCAGTCTGTATGTTTTTAAGCTGGTTTTCAACAGATTTAAAATCCCGACGGTACATTGAGCATCGATCCAACACCCAACAACAGCAACGTTCACCATACACAACAGCAACGTTCACCATACACAACAGCAACGTTCACCATACACAACAGCAACCTTCACCATACACAACACCAACCTTCACCATACACAACAGCAACATTCACCATACACAACAGCAACCTTCACCATACACAACAGCAACATTCATCATACACAACAGCAACCTTCACCATACACAACAGCAACGTTCACCATACACAACAGCAACGTTCACCATACACAACAGCAACGTTCACCATACACAACAGCAACCTTCACCATACACAACAGCAACGTTCACCATACACAACATCAACCTTCACCATACACAACAGCAACCTTCACCATACACAACAGCAACCTTCACCATACACAACAGCAACATTCACCATACACAACAGCAACCTTCACCATACACAACAGCAACGTTCACCATACACAACAGCAACCTTCACCATACACAACAGCAACCTTCACCATACACAACAGCAACGTTCACCATACACAACATCAACCTTCACCATACACAACATCAACCTTCACCATACACAACAGCAACCTTCACCATACACAACATCAACCTTCACCATACACAACAGCAACCTTCACCATACACAACAGCAACCTTCACCATACACAACAGCAACCTTCACCATACACAACAGCAACCTTCACCATACACAACAGCAACCTTCACCATACACAACAGCAACGTTCACCATACACAACAGCAACGTTCACCATACACAACAGCAACCTTCACCATACACAACAGCAACCTTCACCATACACAACAGCAACCTTCACCATACACAACAGCAACCTTCACCATACACAACAGCAACCTTCACCATACACAACAGCAACCTTCACCATACACAACAGCAACCTTCACCATACACAACATCAACCTTCACCATACACAACAGCAACGTTCACCATACACAACAGCAACATTCACCATACACAACAGCAACGTTCACCATACACAACAGCAACCTTCACCATACACAACATCAACCTTCACCATACACAAGAGCAACGTTCACCATACACAACAGCAACATTCACCATACACAACAGCAACCTTCACCATACACAACAGCAACCTTCACCATACACAACAGCACCGTTCACCATACACAACAGCAACGTTCACCATACACAACAGCAACCTTCACCATACACAACAGCAACGTTCACCATACACAACAGCAACGTTCACCATACACAACAGCAACCTTCACCATACACAACATCAACCTTCACCATACACAACAGCAACCTTCACCATACACAACAGCAACCTTCACCATACACAACAGCAACATTCACCATACACAACAGCAACCTTCACCATACACAACAGCAACCTTCACCATACACAACAGCAACGTTCACCATACACAACAGCAACCTTCACCATACACAACAGCAACCTTCACCATACACAACAGCAACCTTCACCATACACAACAGCAACCTTCACCATGCAAATCATCCATGCAGCTAATGAAAGCTAGCATATTTAACACAGATCATTTAACGCAACCTTGTGCAGTTCTGTTCATGATTTTGAAGTATGAAGGCATGCTAGTTACCTGTTCATGTTGCATCTGCCTAAACTGGTGACTTTAACCCGTTTTTCTCCAAAAAATCATACAGGCACATTTGACAGCTATACTGAATTATATGATTACTTTTACTTAACTATTTACATTTAACTTTCTCTGCTGTCCATGACCTATCAGAATAGACCTGTGATCATTCTCATTCAGGTAGTCTCCAGCTGCTTATTGTTACAGGTGGTAGGTGTTGAGCAAGATTCTGAGTGTAGTCTATGCTAGAGACATTTAGAAACAACCAAAAAGCTTCAACAGTGTTTGAATAGATTCATCAAAACAGCACTGTGAGGACTTTACAGGAAGAGAGACACTGTAACCACGGTTACATGCCCACCTTATCATCATCTTGCTGTTATTCTAATTCACTGATATTCTGAATCCTGTGATCTCACGGCAGATGAAGTCTCGTGTGTGTGTGTGTGTGTGTGTCATCCGATACACTGTAATATGACTCAGAGTTATTGCAGATGAGTATACAGTGATGTGAATTGGTTTATCATGTGTGGAGGAGAAATGAGGATATTTTGGTGGGAATAAGGGGGAAATGAGGTTAAGTTTGGTGAAATGTCCACATTGCTCTTTTCAGTGATCGCAGACTGACATTTCCTCTGTCAGAACTGTTTGAATTGTTTTGGAACTTTAAAACCATCACTGTCGGTTTTCCGGTGCTGGGAATGACCAGCCGTCTCATTTAAACTCAGTTCTTGTTGGAATGTCAGTCTGTTGGAGGAATCCAGTCAGGTGTTTCAAGCTGTTCTGGCCTCACAGGTGGAACAGAACATGACGGAACATTCTAATGGACCGCAGGAAGCTCTCTCAGATCTCAGTGGTGCACTCTCATTTCCAGCAACTGTGTGTGTTGGTTAATAAGGAAACGTCATTTTTATATCATCTACTGTCACTATAGAAGACAGCTGCCCTGAGGGAGGCAGAAAAGAGAGAAAAAGAAATTTTACACAAACCATGATGTCACATCAGCCAGCACACATGATAGGCTGCAGGTCAGGTCAATGTTAGCAAACTGCTGGCTAAATTATTTGTGTGTACAGTCTATTTTACAGTATGTGCATGTTACAACAACAGTCTCTTGCAATTTAATGTATACATATAGTGCTTTACACAAAACAAATTGTTTTTCATGTAGTGCCCATTAATCCAAAGACAATAGTAGAAAAGACAAACTTCCCAAGATGTTTAGGTAAATGTGGAAGAAACTTTGCTAGGAGCCAGTAAAATTGGTTTGGAACAGACATTTAAGAAAACTCTATCGTCCCCTTGAGTGTTCCTGGAAACTGAGGTTTGTTACTACCAAACAAAACTGAAGAAGCACATCTTGAGTATAAATTAATTTAAATTTACATTTAATTATTTAACAAACACTTTTATGAGGGAACAACAATAATTCATCAAGAAGTGGAAGTATAGAGTGGGTGTTTGTGTGTGTTCAGCAGTCACTGAAGAGTTTTAGATGTTTCTTGAACATTGTGAGGGACTCGGCTGTCAGGGTTGGGTAAGGAAGATGGTTCCATCAGTGAAGGACAGTGAAGGTGAATGAACAGAAAGTGATTTGGTGTCCTTTGTGATGCTGGCTTGTGGTGGGGCCACGAGGTGTCGCTCATTCACTGGCCGCAGGGCTCTGGATGTGAAGGAGAGAGTGAGGGTAGAAGGTACAGAGACTCTTCTGTATGCAAGCAGCAGGACCTGAGCCTGATGCAGGAGAGAGATGAGGAGAGGTGTGCTGTGTTCTCTCTGGCCTGCTGCATTCTGTATCATTCGCAAAGATTTGACTGCGCTACAAAACAGTGTGCCAAAACACTGACCAAGCGCTGCTGAAACAAGCATGTTTTTGGCCACAACTATGATTTAACATTTACATATAAATGTTTGTGCAGAGCAGTGCATATAAAACTGTCTTTCAGAAGAGCATAAGATACATTTTGTGATAAAATGTTATGATGGGATCTTATGCTGCCAAAGCTAGGTTGATATTGCTAGCCTTTCTAAAATTGCCTGTCCTACCTTTAACTACGAGTAAGCTGTCTGTAGGTTGAGCACTGTGACATAAAACATAGCTACATTGCTCTGTTTGACTGAATATCTCCACCAGTCCTGTGCAGCATCATTGGCATCATCGAGTCTGGGGCAGAGTGTTCAGGAACCCTGCTTATTTACAGTTGTTTCTGAAGAATTCTGGTTGATGGTGCTGATGACACAGAAGTGACACACAGTAGCTTTAAACACAACACAAACAGCCTAATTTTCACACACGAACTGTTGCACATTTCTCAAATGTGTGCTGAAGTTTTAATATGATGCTTCTCATATGTACACCCTTAAAGACCAACTGTATCAGTTTAGGAGAAGAGATTTTATAGTTCCCATAGAAACAATATCCTTTAAATAATCTCAGGTTGATGGACTGACAGAAGCTTGCAAGAGAAGACAAACGTGCTTCAGTAACATTCCTCTTACATTCTCACAATCTGCGCTCGTTGTTTCTGTTGACTTGTGTCGAATTTTATTGTGAATGTTCCAGCATCTGTTTTAGCTGTATAGCTCTGTGCAGTAGTTTCCATGGTGATATAGTGACACAATCAGCTATAACTTGAGGTGGCTGTTGAAATGTCCAAGTAGTTCATGTTTTATATCTTCATAGCAGGGTGTCTTAACGCAGCTAAATTAACGCTGTTGTGTGTAAATACACCTAAATGCCACTTGTTCCTGTGCTGTGTGAAGATGGCTTCAAAACATGCATTCTTTGTTCTTGCTTTCTCCTTGTCTAAATCCATAGCTCCTTAAAGTTACATTATTTATTTCCTCATTCTACAGAAATTACAGTTATTTCTAAACAGCCTTTTATTGGTATTTTCCAGTAGAGTAGAGAACTCTGTTAATGCCGTTCATTGGACAGATATTGTGAGTCAGTTTTTATTTTTCAGTTTTTATTTTTACTTATGCAACTTAAACACTCAATCATGCTGTTAGCGTTGAATTGTTTTTCTAAATCTCTGTTCTGACTGACATTTCTGAAGGTATCTTCAGCTTTCAATCTGCACCCACTGAACTCTTCACACACATTATGACGACTTGTACAACAGATTTACAGTAAAATTTACAGTGTCTTGCTGGCAATTTTAGTAGTACTGTAAATAATTAAGTACAATTAAAGTGTAAAAAAACACCATACTGCTGTACTTTAAAAACGTAAGATTAAAAAATGTAAGATTTACAATTATTCACACATGCTTCCACAGTTAATAGCAGAAACAGTATTACAGTAGAATGTAAAAAACATTAGCTTTCTGTACATGTTTACTGTTTTATCTACAGCAGGACATGAACAAATTATGCATCTAAACTGTCCTGCTGTTTTTTCTTTTATTTTTGCTGTTTATCTGAATAGTTTGTAAAATATCACCATTGTTGAGATTTGTACACTGATTCTTGATGTCTGTGTGTGTCTAAGCAAAGATGTTTGATTTTTAAGAGCATAATGCAGTTAAAAACATCTTTCAAAATGTTTGCTATAGTATCACGCAGCTGGTTGCACAAGACGCATTTAAAGAGTCTTCAGTCTGAATGAGCTCAGTCAATCAGGTCACTAGATGATGAACCCATCATCAGTATCAGAACTCTTCATTAGAGTGGTTTGTGATAAGTGAAGATTGTGCTTGTGGAGTTGAGAGATCCTGACAGATTTTTCTGAGTTTTCTATGTTTTCTGCTGGTCTGTTCTTGTTCATCTTCAGTGATTCTGCTTGTTAACAGCAAGTGTCATCATTAATGACTCAGTATCTGAATCCAATCACTTGATTTCATTCACTCTGTCAAGTGGACTATATTAGTACACTAATGTAGTGAATAGTAAATGGGGATATATGGTGTGATTTGGGACACAGTCTCTCTGAGCTCTGTTAAATTCACAGTATATTGCTGTGGGCAAACAACAAATATTGCCCAGAATGCAGTTTGCAATGCAAATTTTGACAGTATATTGCTATATTTTTTGGAATACAGTAGTTTACTGTAGATCTTTTTTTTCACAGTGTATTTATAGAATGATCTGATTATTTGTCTGCCTGTAAAATTACACTCAAAGTTTCACTTTGAGCAATAAAAGTATTTAAGAAACTCTGAAGAAGAAATCCAATAAAACATTCACTATTCACATATTCCAGGGTTGTGAACTTTGTGTGATTCATTTTTTCATTCTGACCTTGTCTTTATCTCCTCTCTCTCTTCAGAAGTGAGGGGCTGTTTATTAAGTGATGATTTCTCATGTAAGTGTGCTGGCAGGGGCTGATGGTTCTGACTGTCAGAGCTTCACTGTTCTGTGTGTTTCAGAGCAGCTGTGGGTGGGAGTGGGAGACAGACCAAAGGTGAGCCACCCAGCTCAGCTCTCCTCTCTCACGTTTGCTTGCTTTAGCTTTATGTAACTTTTATCAGGTAAACTTCTTAATTCTCTCTCAGACAACAACGTGTCCATTTAAGAAAGGGACGGCTGTCATTTCACTTGTTTTAGTTGAGAGGAGCTTATCATCTAAAACCCTTTTCTGTTTTATTCCAGAGCCTAAATTGGGCTTCATTTGTACAGCTGATTAGCTGTTTGCCATTAGCAGAGTAAGACTAACATTTGCACTAATAGCAGGGAACAGTGCACAGATTGAGAGGGGACTCAGTTACCCCTCACAGGAGGGTAATCCCACCACCGCGGTGATATTTTTAACCACGTGTCTCACGTGTTGTTAGAGATGTCTGTTAATCTCGTCTCTAGTGATCTATTGTTTCACTAGAGATTTGTGGAGGTGGTGAGATTTGATCATGTTGTGTTATGCAGTGGGCACCAGAGAAGGTGGAAGAGCCGCTTTCCTTTTACAGAGCACGTTTTTGTCTTTGAAGTGCTGGGTGCAGCTGTTCCTGGTTCATTCATATGCTGTGTCCAGTCATTTAATATAACTTGATAACAATGTCTAGAACATGAACAGTATGGAAATAAAGAGCTATAGTGAACCGTTGCTCAGTGGGGGATTGTGGGATTGCTTCCATGGTGGTGGATTTTGATATTTATTTATTCTTATATGTGAAATTTGATATTGATCATATATCACACTTTTTTCTGTAGAGAATCTAACAGACTGCTACACATTAAATTCATTGTATGCTGTATTTATTTGAAGTCTTTTATAATATAGATAAATAAAGTCTATAGGTAATTTGAATATTACTACTGTATGATTGGCACCACAAGAACTCCCACAGTGCCAAACCCTGGTTTGTGCCTAAACAGCCAAACGTGGAGCCCTTGGAGAAAACAGACTTGTATTATGATAATTCAACATATTAACACTCAATGTAAACATACTTATAAATGTGTTCTTGTGGAGAACTATTGTTTTTCTGGTTCTCAGATTCTAAAGCTGTAGATGGCATGACAGCCCACCACATGAATGTGTAGAGTGAAATCTCACCTCAAAATGTTGTTTTTCTGCCAAATATCCCCCTTTCTGGCTTACTGACCCTTAATGCGTCATTATGAGCGAGATGCTATACATGCGAATGCTTCTTTGACTCATTTAGTTGCCATGGAAACCACATGTTCTTTATCATTTTCTGTAGCCATGTGTTTCAGAAATAGAATGAGGAAATGCTGAGCATGTTTAAAGTCACTGGGTTAGTTTTGGTGGGCTGTGGTGGGCAGCTCCACGTCTGAGACTAAAAACAGCGTGACATCAAAGTTCACAGAATCTAAAGCCTTTGATTTGCAGTGCTGAATTGGTGGACGCTTTAATCCAAAGCAACATACAGCGCATTGCCTGTTAATCACACCTGTGACCTTACAATTGCTAGTTCTATTCTCCACCACTTGTATTGATTATGAAGTATGTAGATTAGAAGCCGTGTTGTGTGCAGCACTGGTCTGGCTGTGCATTACTGTCATGCCTCTGTAACTCTGAAATCTGGTTATCATGGGCAGAGTTCTCAGCAGTGGTTACCATGACAACTCTGTGTTATATCGCATTCTCTTTGATATACTGCTGCAATGGATTGTGGTCCCTGGGCATTATGTAAGAGGAGAGTTTGCTGTAGAGGTGTTTCCTGCTCTGATTATCTGTTTTAACTCCTCTTTTACTCCCGTTAGCTGCTGTGAGACAGAGTGAAAAACCTTCATCAGACCTTTTGTTGTTATCAGAACAAAAGGTTTGATGATGATGATGAGCGAACAGCCTGTTATTTATTGAATTGATGCGTCTTGGTTCTGCTGTATAAATGAGGGCTGGTTTCCCAGCACCAAATGTTACTTTGAAAAGAAGCTAAAACATGGGAGTGAAACAGGGATGGTGTGGTGTAGGGGTTAAAGGTCTCAGTTCCTAACCATAAGGCTGCAGGTTTGAGCCCCAATGCACGCAGTTTGTAAAACAGCACCATTGTGCCACTTAACCTTCAGCTTGCTCCACAGGGATCCTCTCAGTATAAAGTGCTGTTACTCACTGTGAATAAAAGCGTTCACAATCACCGATTGCGTAACCCCTCACCAATACATTCGCTCTAATTATGTCTAGGGAAAGATGTCTACAACTTAACCGAAGATTACAAGTTCACTGAAAAATGACAATCCTGTCATTAATTACACACCCTCAAGTCGTTTCACTGAATTCAGCAAAAAACAGATCTGACCTGAAAAGAAAATGGCTATTTATTTATATATTTATACATATTTATTTTTTATAGTATTTTTTACTTAGGTGTGTGTCTGACTACTGTGAACCTGAAAACTAAATTCTTTTTTTCTGCCTAAAGTCCTCAGTCTGCGGTTTAAACTTAACACCGAGTCAGATTTTGTGGTGAAAACTCAGTTACACTTGCTGCGCTAGATGGCCCACTAAAATTCACTTTTGTGACATTATCATCTTTACTCTGGACCAAAGTAAGTGTTGCGTGTTAAAGTTGAGTTTTATTATGAGTCTGATTGTGAATTCAGCAGTCTTTGACCAACAGTATTCCAACAAACAATAATTCACGTTGTCTCCATGTTCTTTCATCTTCTCAGGCCAGCAGTATTCCCCCTGGTCGCCATCCTGAGATTTCGATGAGGATAGCAGCCTCGCTCCATCCAGGAACATGAAGGGCTTATCAGGGGGTCGTGCACTGCGCCACATCCCCGCGCTGCCTCCGTGCGGGCTGGCAGAGTGCGAGCATCTCCATGACCTGCACGGCATGCATGTGTCCGACCTGCGGCACTCCTACCTGCTCAGCCCCACGGAGACCTGCGCCGTGGACTTCCATCATCGTCTGTCCCCTCGCAGCTCCATCCACTCCGACTGCATGATCATGTCACCTGTGGCGCTGACCTCCACTGCCCCCGCCGACCACGTCTCCAGCAGCACCTTTCCCAGAATGCACTACAGCTCGCAGTACTACGACCCGGCCGCACGGGAGGACTGCGCTGCCGTCACCACCTCCGCTACGTCCGCCGCAGCCCCCGCGTCATCTGCGTCTCACCACGGCAGCAGCAAAAGCAACCGCATCCCCGCCAGCCTGCTGGACCAGTTCGAGAAACAGCTTCCGCTTCACCGTGATGGCTTTCACACGCTGCAGTATCAGCGCGCTTCTGCCGCGACTGGTGGCGAGCAGCGCAGCGAGAGTCCCGGTCGCATTCGGCACCTGGTGCACTCGGTCCAGAAGCTCTTCACCAAGTCCCACTCGCTGGAGGGATCGTCCAAGATGAACGGCACCAAAGGCGACGGTGGCGGAAGTCATCACCATCACCACGGCAGCCACCACTCATCCAAACACGGCAGCAAGCGCAGCAAAAGCAGGGAGCGCAGGCACAGGTCGGTAACAGGGGGCTGGTGGAGCTCCGATGACAACCTGGACAGCGACAGCACCTACCGCACAGCCAGCGCCATGAGCCGTCACCATCATGAGCACGTCGGTCACAGTTTACCAGAATCCATGCACAGTCACTTTGGAGATCACTCTCTCAAAACCTCCAAAAGCAACAATGACGTCAAGTGCTCGGCCTGCGAGGGCCTGTCCATGGCACCTGAGGGAAAGTTCATGAAGAGAAGTTCCTGGTCCACACTCACCGTCAGCCAGGCCAAAGAGGCCTATCGGAAGTCCTCCCTAAACCTGGAGAAGCCCATGATGCATCAAGACCTTAAACCATCATTCCGGTCTTCACACTACCTACAGGTGAGCCATGGGTTACCTAAAGACATCCATCCTTGAGAAGATGGTCCACACAACTTGTTTAAAGGTTCTGTTGCTTATTTAATTTATGTTGCATGTGGCCAGAACATATCCACATTGGTTTCAAAAGATTTTTAACGGTTTCCTAACCAGGTTTGATATTGCTAGTGACTGGTCCTCCATCCACACTAACAGTGAAAATGCTGTACAGTATGACACAATCACGGCCAATCGCAATTTATTTTATGTTTATTATAATGCAAAGTTTAGGACTAATGCCATTTCATAGTGGGCAGGACTACATAAAGAGATGTCTAAAGCTTTTTGTTATTTATTACTTAATCCTGTTGTGATACTGTGTTATGCATAATATAGTTTTTAATCAGGATATATTAGATATGATTAAGATATGATCTGCAGAAACAAAGTTTCATTCATGGGCTGGTTGTAGAGAAACATCATTAGTTTGAAGCCCAGAAGGGAGAAAAATGACTTTCAGATCAGGATTTTACCCTCAGCATGGCTCCTCTTCTTAGGTTGCTTAAAGGGAATTGTCTCATTAATTACAGCACTGTCTGTCTGGCTAAGAAACATGAACATATAACTTACATAGGCTTTCTGCTACTGGTTATGATAGTCTCTGTTTGGGACATTATCCTTTCCTCAAAGGGATGTTTGTGTGTGAACACAAGATTCTGATTCTGAACAGTTACTGTGTGAACACAGTGAAGGCAAGGGTCACAAGTCTTCAGAATTCAGCTGTTCATCTGGCACCTTTCTGTCTGAAGGTTAATTATGACAATAAGTAAGTGTAGCTTTATTGTACTTGTGCTGCTTTTCTAATCACCAGGATACTGTTCTACAGCTTTGTCATGTTTGAACTGAAAAATGAGGTCTGTCCTTGTTAGAAACTGTAAGTGTTTCAGAGAGATGACAGCCTGAGTAAGTCACATTAAACTACATACACTCACTAATTAATCATTCAGACAAAAAGACATGAAGTTAAAACCCACAGAATTTGATCTCATTGTAAGTTGGCTGCGCTCACATACTGCAGGAGTCTTGCTGAAAAACGTTTTGAATGGTTAAGTGTAAACCTGTAAAGTTTAGGCTTCATAAGTTAGTACTTTGTATGAATTTTACACTAGATGTTGGGAAAGATAAATGTCCAGGCTTTGGGGCTAAGAGAAATAATAAACAACAAATGAAGCAACTTTTTAACATGTAGTAAGATAATTGAGCAATAAAATTATAATGGCTACTAGCATAGCCCAGATCATTTGATGAGTTCTGTCTGAGCTCTCACAGTAATCTCTCATTTTTGTGTCATGGTAAATCTGAGCACGAACAACTCAAGGGGTCCTTTGACGACCATTCAAAAATAGCTGTTCTTCTGCTTTTGTCCAAGGAAAACTTTTGGAAAACTTTTTCCAAGCTAACTGCAAATTTCTCAGTATGCTGTAACAGATGTTTTGCCAGTGACCAGATTTTGGTGAAAGGTGTGAAATGGATTTATTTCAGCGTCTGCAGCCTGTGACATTTAAGGATAGCTGAATCTGTGACTTTGAGTGTGTGCGCTCTTGTGGTGCCATTAGCCAATCAGTGCTGTCCGTATGTCAGGACGTTTCGTTTCTGCAGCTGATTGGTCACATGGCATTCATGAAATGTACGAGCCTGTGAGCTGGTTTTGTTGGATGCACACTTGAATTAAATGCATTACAGTAATTCAGCTGGTGAGGTGTTGTGTTAGTCATGGGTTTGATTCCCAGAAAAACACAAAATGTAAATCTTAAATGCCATGTATTGGATAAAAGTGCCTGCTGCATACATACATGTAGTGTGTGGTCAAGTAAAGGTAACAGAAAACATTTCTGTGTAAAAGGCCTCAATTCTGTTTGACTTTGCAATGATACCATCCAATCTCCCATTGAGTGGACTTACGTTTTTGCCAAGACTGTCAGTGCTTGATGAATGCATTCAGTTACATGAGTTTGTTGTCTGCACTGCCGCCTTGTGCTAAAATAGAGTAATGCAGCCCCCTGCTGGCACATCTGGAGATTAAAGATGTGTGTTGGGTTGCAGTTATTTTTCTACTGTATTATCAGGATAAAAGGTGAAGTGTGTCATTTCTGATGTTACTGTTTATCCTCATTTAATATGCAGAGAAGACAGAAATCAAAACAGGCTCAATCTGCAGGTATAATTGAGCAAAACACTTGAAGATTCTGCTGCTCATCTTATTGACTTCCCACAGCAGACAGAACTGCATGAATCAGCACATGATCATTATTAAACGTCCATTAAATGTTACCATGTTTTGGGTTGTGCGTGCAGCTGTCTTCTAAAAACCTCAGCTCACTCATATCCTGAAAAAGAGTTACTGACGTTCATCAGCTCTGATCATTTCAGTCTGAACACGTTGATCAGTTTTCCTGTTTTCTTCATTGATCAGTCCACATGACTATATCATGTGGGCTTTAACTGAAGAATGGGGCAGTTAAAATCTGTTACTCATTTCACATTCAAGAGTGCACCAATGCCTGAGAGCTCGAAGTAAAAAATGGACCTTTTAATTCTAAGGGTTAGAGTTCAGACAAACTACAATCGACTGTTAGTAAAGCTACATTAGCATTAGAAATGACCCTAAAGAAAAATATATAGGTCTATACGTAGACACCTTGTTGATTTTGTTCTGCTCCAACATGTTTAAGACCTGCTGAAGAGAACTTTCAGGAGATGAATTGCTGCTTATCTTATTACACTCTCTGGACATTGTGTTTGATTCTAGTACAGTGACTTGGTTTAAAATTCAACTTGAAAGGCACAAAGAACGTTAACCTGCCACTGAACTCTCAGAATGGAGAACATGGTCCAGACTACATGCTCTAGATTCAAGACTGTCTCAAGTTTGTGTACACCAGTGAGAATTTGACACCTCAGTATCCATAATGTTGCACAACAAATAAACCTCTGATGAAATGAAACTAGGACTGTCAATAGATTTATTAATTTCATGTTAATATTTTGTAATTAATTAAAGATGTTTTACAGACATTTTGAAAAGCTGTTCAGTATGCTGCTCATGTGTATTCTGTGACCACATGTTCTAATTTCATGCATTAAACAAGAAGAGCATATGTTTATAACATATAAAGAAGATAACATATGTTTATAACATATAAAAGTGTGATCAAATTGGATTGATTAAGGGTTATGTGTAGGGGTGGGCTTTAAGAATAGGGACCAATCGGATAGCAGTCTCCCCAGTGCATTAACCAACCAGAAGCAAGTAAGTTGCTTTCTGGTGTGTTTTGTTAAGTTTTGTGAATGTAAATGTGTGTGTTCCTATTGGGAGGTTATTTTTGATTAAAGCTGCACGAATCACTCTTGTGGCTGATTGGTCTGCACAGGGCCGCTTTAAGGCTCTGCCCCAAATGGTGCACTTCAGAGCAGATGATTGACAGGTGTGTGGGCAGTCACACAAACTACACCTGTGTTTCTAACTGATTCTGCTCTGGGTCTGTGAAGTGTTTACATAAATATTTATTTGGATAGATGTTCATGAATGCATGGTATTTAAAGAGAGACTTGGGCAGTGTAATACATTAGATTTGATTTTACTCTGTTATCCAGGCATGAGGTAAGAGGAGCTCAACTGTCTGCACACTGCCTTCCCAATCAGACACTCAGATGTAGCTTTTCTATTTCTGCTGTCCTGTTTCTAGATAACTTTCAATCAGTTATAGACAGCACAAATTAGCACAACTTGTTTTCATCTTAAATTGCTGCTGTTGCCTCAGGTATAAACAAGCTTAACTTCTCATCTCTAGCTGTAGCTGCATTTTTTTTCACATGCATGGTGTGGTAATGTTTATTCATCTGTGGTTGCCATGGATGCATCCTACACAAAATGTCCAATGTTATCTCTTGAAAGTGATTCTGGAGGTGGTAATAAATTCAGTGTTCAGATGGAAGACATTTTTAAGGTTCAGAGGTCTTGAGGTTTTCCTGACCTTGTGTTCTCACTACAGTTTAAAAACTTGTTTATGTACAGATATTTTTATTGATCAGTATTCTGTTGTAAATGAGGATATTGCACTACACTGAACTGTTACAGACAGAAATATGAAATATTAAAACAGCATCTTTTGATGGATGACATGTTTTAAATGGTTTGAGTGGCACACTCTCTTAATAGTGAGCTGTGGGGCTTATGCAGGCAGCCTGTGGTTTAATTTGGCTTGTAACTTTTTCTGAATTCATTCTTTTTGACCTCCTCAATGCCTTCTCTCTACTGTCTTTCAAATGACTAAATGCCAAAAATAAAATGAAAGTGTTTATGTAGTTTTGATTCAGTTTTTTTTAATGGAGCAGCAAACAAATTCAAGTATTTTCTTTATTTACTGAAAAGTAGACACAAGTGTTAGAGTATTTCTTAACATCTCTAGGTATTATACCACTTTATATTCTCTTTGCCAACTAATAAAACAACACATACATAGGCACTAAATTTAGTTTAATATGATTACTGTAATTTAGTTTCATGGTAATGTAGTCATTGAAAAAGGGAAGTTAAACAGATTTAGATCCCAGGATCCCCCAAACCTAAATTTGAATGAATTAAAGGTGGAGTGAAAAGCAGTGATTTATGTGTGCTTACTGTGGCATTGTGATTGGTCAGATTAAATGGATAAGCCCCTCTCCATCTTTCGCTTAGAACTTTGGTTTAGAATAAAAACTGGTGGGAATTGGTGATGCTAAATTGGATCCAGAGCTCATAAATCGTACTCAGCTAGTTAACTTCAGGATGAATTTTACCATAAGAAAGGTGCAGCTTCATCTAGAGCGGTAATTCCATGCTAATACTGTTGGATATCTTGCTGGAAAGTTAGATGCAGAGCTGGTGGGTTTTAGTAAATGTGATGTGTGATTCTCTCATTCTGCGTGTGAGAACGGGCTTTGATGGTGTGCGCTTGTGTATCTGCAGGTGCCTCAAGATGAGTGGGGCGGTTATCCAGGAATTGAGAAGGAAGAGGAGATTCCATGTCGCCGAATGCGTAGCAGCAGCTACGTCAAGGCCATGGGAGATGATGACAGTGGTGAGTCGGATACCAGCCCCAAAACATCACCCCAGAAGACTGTCCGCTCTGATGCCCTTGTCCTCAAATCAGCCATGCAGAGGCCACATATAGACACCCAAAGGTGAGGCTCACTAGCTCATTATTCTGTGTCCTGCTGGCTTGTTTGTCTAGTGTTCCCTGCTCTGAAAGAACCTTGAGCAGTTTCCATTGTGCTTTCACAGAAACACTCAGAAGAATCAGTTGTTTTCTTCAGTGTTTGGGTATAGATGCTGTGGTGCTAGAGGGGCTCTTCAGAGTCAACACAGCTTCTGAGGTTTAAAAGTAGGTCTGACCTCTGAGTGAATGACTGTTGAGTTAAATAAGATTTTAACCCTCTGTAGAGTGTTTGTGTATGAGGTTAGTTCTCAATGTTAACTGATTGATATATTGTACATGATAGCTTTGTACTGTTTGTTTTTGTGTTGGGTTGGAATGCTGCATATGAAATGAGTTGGCATAATATTGTTTTCCACATGAAAACATTACAATAATGTTTTGATCCTACATAGTCAATACAAGAGATTTTGTATAGAGTTCATTTTTGTTCGTTTTTGTTGTTGTTGTTTTAAAAGGGAACTTTTTCAAAGTTGCATTTTGCTATTGATCGTATTTTGTTAATCTAGAAACATAACTGCAGCATTTTGAGATTTTGTAAAAATGGTTTACACTTGTGGGCTTGCTTCTTTTGTCACCTGATGTCCGTCTTCATTGGTGTGCACAGGACAGTTTACAGATCAAGTTTCATCTGTAAGTGTCTGCCGCAGTCATTTGTTCTGACCAGCATCTGTCTGTCATGACACAAGCACCTAGTGTTTGAACAGAGACGTAAAGCAAATTTCTGGTCCAGGTTTTCCATGGAGCTTTAATAGGGTCTCAGCACCTGTCATTCACAGATATACACCAATCGCTGCATTTTATTTTAAAACCAGAAAAGTAATAGCAGTTACTCAGGTGTAATATCCTTCTTTCCCAGCCAGCTGTATTTCCTGTCTGCTAGTTTAAATTTGATCTGAGGTGTACTGCGTACCAAATCATTTGATCCTCAGAAACTGATTTACAGTTAAAGTGATAAAGTGAGAGAACTGATTTATCATAGTGGCTTGGGGGTGGGGACCTCTTAGCAACCATCCAGAAGACCTTAACAACCGCATGACAATGCCCTGGCAAACACCCAGTAAGCAACATCTAAAAGCAACATCTCGTCCAGGTTTTTCTGAGTCTGTGAAAATGGTGTGACTGTGGTGTGAACACCTGTGTGTTTTGCT
The DNA here is from genome assembly GCA_036877525.1 of Chromobotia macracanthus. NCBI lineage: Eukaryota > Metazoa > Chordata > Actinopteri > Cypriniformes > Botiidae > Chromobotia > Chromobotia macracanthus. The sequence continues at coordinate 1,080,713 of JAZGTH010000025.1, forward strand.
CTGCTACATCAGCCGCTATTCAGGGCACTTAAAAGTGACAATCACTCATGCATCTCAGTTTTCATTAAAACAACATTTTTAGCCTCTAACAATGTATTAGGCATGTTTGTGTAATGTGTTTACAGGTCCAGAAAGTTGAGTGTTATTAAGATGATAATTTATCACCCTTTCACCTGTAAGACAGGTTTGTTTCTAAAATGAGTGCACTGCTGCGAGCTGGTGAAGGCTAAACAGTAAGAAGGACTCTTAATGAAGTAAGACAGCTTGGACAGTGCTCAAAGACCGCAGACGTGACATTATTACAGAAGAGTGACGCTGCTCATGTTAAACACTGTATATTCTGCTCAAGAATATTGAATTTTGATGCTGGGGGAATTTTAAATTTTTACTAGAGAGATAAAAGAAAAAATGAATCCACATGTAAAAGTCAAGGACAAGAACTGAGAACTCTGAATAATGAAATCAATAATAATAAACCAGTAATTAAATTTATCCATTTATTTTGTGTGGGCAGTCAATAATATTCCACATATAATAATATATAATAAAACAATAATATTCCACAACAGCACAATACAACATTTATTGTTTAAATTTCCATTTTCACAAAAGTACTGTGTTTAAAATTTTTCCTAATGCAAAAGTACTTTTTCCAGTCGTCATTTTTTATGATAGGGTATGATTGAAATCTAATGGACAAATCACTTTTTTGTCATGACAAAAGACTTTCCACAAACGTCTGTCAGAACGTGGGCTCTTCTTGGTGCTAATTGGCTATTATTATTGTTATTATTACAAATGATAGTACTTATAGTGAATAGTATTTTTATTAAGGTTTTTGTTTATTTTTTGTGTATTGGTTAACACAGTAGTTTTTAAATAATTAGATATTTTAAAAAATAAATGTTATGTTTTTAAGAATATTACAAAGAAATGTTTTTGTGAATGACTGGCGTGACAGTCAATGATGAGTTACAAACTGTGACGTCGGGTGTAACATGTTACAAAGCTTTAGTGTAATCCGAAAACTTCTTTTTGACAATGAAAATGGTGATGTGCAGTACACAGTAGAGTGAAATATTTCAGCACTGGCATTTCAGTCAAATAAAAAGACATGTCAAACCTTTAACTCGCTGACAATAAATCAACCCGCGGGAACTGTTTAAAAGTAGCCCAATTCTGTGGCAACGCTTGCGCAGGCGCAGTAACTCTGCTGCTTGACATTCAATCAGATACCTCAGCTGCTCCAGTATGATAAAATAAATATTTTAAAAATGTCTGCTTTGTTGTGAAATGTAACCGCAGTACATTCACTCATTCATTAGGGTAGGTGGAGGAAAACATTTACATTCTCTGACAAGATGTTGCAAACAAATCTAAGGTGGACAGAAGTATATGGAGTTGAGGCTGGTGAGTGAGGATCGCAGTTGTGCTAGGTGCTTGTGTTTGTCATTCTGTCTTTTGGAATATGTAAAGCTTAAGAATAGGTTTTAGATGTTTGCTGTTTTAAGAGTTGTCAGGAGTATTTTTAATATTGTGTTCATGTGAAGGTATGCAAGCGTTCACACATGGTGGATGTGTGAGATGAGATGTCCTGGCAGGGGTTTGAGGTTTCTACAGCCCCATCCAGTTTCTCCTGTCCATGTGCTTGTTTCCCACTGTCGCTGTCCGTGGTTCTGGACTGTGTGAAAGTGTTGTGAAATGATGCTGCTTACATCAGTTAAACCGTTTCTGAAACACAACCCATGGTTAGGTCTCCACACTATATAAACACCATGAAATAATCAACTTCAATTAGTTCAAGATGACTTTTATAATACAGTATCTCACAGAAGTGAGTACACCCCTCACATTTTTGTAAATATTTTATGATATCTTTTCATGTAACACTGAAGAAATGACACTTTGTTACAATGTAAAGTAGTGCATGTACAGCTTGTATAACAGTGTAAATGTGCTGTCCCCTCAAAATAACTCAACACACAGCCATTGATGTCTAACCCGCTGACCACAAAAGTGAGTACACCCCTAAGTGAAAATGTCCAAATTGGGCCCAGAGTGTCAATATTTTGTGTGCCCACCATTATTTTTCAGCACTGCCTTAACCCTCTTGGGCATGGAGTTCACCAGAGATTCACAGGTTGCAGTTATTTTGAGGGGACAGCACATTTACACTGTTATACAAGCTGTACATGCACTACTTTACATTGTAACAAAGTGTCATTTCTTCAGTGTTACATGAAAAGATATCATAAAATATTTACAAAAATGTGAGGGGTGTACTCACTTCTGTGAGATACTGTAAATGTATGGTATATAATGTGAATGATTGTACTTTTTGTAAATCCACATATAATGTTAAACACCTACAGTGTGATTATTTAATGATCTCAGGGAAGGTACAGATGGCTAGCAGCATCTTACATCTGGTGTGAACTTGTCTGCTTATGTTTTCTACAACATGTTTATGTTGAAATGTCTCTGTTGGGTTCATGCTGGTGTTGCTGTTGATCAGATCACTGTATGTCAGTGTGCTTTATCTGACAGTATCCTCAACTCTTTTCCTGGTTTTTCCAGAGTGAGCTCTCAATGTAAATCTGAGTAGATGTCACTATGGCTACATAAGTCTCTGGTTGTTCTCTTCGTTTAGCTCGGGCTACCCCTTACAAACAGCGAGAGACATGCGTCCGCACCCCAGCGTTTCTCTGGACCCAGCAACCACCTTCAACCCTCCACAGTTTCGCTCCAGAAACCAGAGCTACATGCGTGCAGTCAGTACCTTCAGTCAGGCAAGCTGCGTGAGCCAGGTGAGTCCAAGCCCTCGCAACACCACACAACACTGACACACAGTAGAAGCAGGAGATTCCACCTGCAGTAAGTGGTTATTAGCAGAGGGTTATAGCAGTACTTCCTGTCTGAGATCTGTTTCTCAGATTATTAAACTGGAGAGATTATTAAACTCTGGGAGATGCTGTGTTTTAGGCTTATGTGAAGAGTAGATGTTTCTAGACTTCATTAGATGTTTCTAGATATCATTATGATCTATTTTCATTTAAGGATTTCTGTGGTGCAATTGTTAAACAATTTTTAGCTGAAAGCAAATTAAGGTGATAATTGATTTTGCATGGTTTCTAATGAAGCCATTCCAAGCCAGTCCAGGATGGTAGACCAGCTGAACTACTAGCTGGGGCGGTCAAGGACGACATGAAAAGAGTTTATAGACCACTTTGACCTAGCTGGTGGAGAATGTGAGTCAGCTAGCATTGTTACAAAACTGATTACCTACTTTAAGCTGGTAGGACTTGATTCTCTTAACAGGTTTTTGTAGACATTCATTTTAGAATGTGATGTTTTGTTATGTTTGGTAATGGAGGCAGAAAATAAAGATTTGTTTGCTTTGCTCAGCTGCTTTCACATGAGTCAGGGGAACACTGTTGAGAGGGTGCTGAGGGTTTGGACAGGTGACTGTTTTTTGAAATCGTTTATTATTTGGGTATATTTATTTCAAATATTTATTATGGTTATATTATTGAGTTAAAATAAAATCAAAATGGTTTGATGGAGGTTTTACAACATGCTTACTTGCGTTAAAATATGTGAATACTTTTAGTCTATATCTGCTGTTCAGAGGGTGCTTGGAAGGGAGCGCTTCATTGTATTGGTATAAGGACAGTAAATTAACAACGACACTGCAGTATAGAAGCTTTATAACTTTTGTTTCAATAATTAAGATGAATTTTCAATGTTAGCCCTGAAAATCTTCTGCACCAAGTTTTCTTTGCTGTCTGCTACTGTTGACTCTTTGTCATTTTCCCCTCAGAAGCTTCTTCAAACATCATCCTTTCCTTCTGGAAAGTTCTTTTTCTCTATTGTGAGATGATATTTCAGTCTGAAATGTTTTCTCTCATCTATTCTGTTGCTCTGTGACATAATTCTACTGAGACGTTCAAGGTCGGAAATTGCCGGTGGTATTTTCCTCCTGCTAACACTTCTTCATATTTACTGTGCAAAGGAGAAGAATCAAAGTGACAAAGAGAAAGGAAGAGGAAAAATTAAGGACTGCTATTCCTGTTTTTGTCTCTCAGGTGAGTGAGACTGAGGTCAATGGCCAGTTTGAGTCAGTTTGCGAGTCCGTTTTTAGTGAAGTAGAATCCCAGGCCGTGGAGGCCCTGGACCTGCCCGGCTCTTTCCGCACTCGAAGCCACAGTTACCTGCGTGCAATACAGGCTGGGTATTCCCAAGATGACGACTGCTTGCCGTCAATGACATCGTCTACTGTTACTTCAACTCTCAGATCCACAACAGGTAACCGTATGCCTCAAATCCCACCTGAGAGAGAGAGAGAAGGCTTAGAGCACATACTCGTCATACATTCAGCACATGCTGAGCTACATACTCTGGCATACATACATATGTACAGTGGGTTTCCCTAACGCTTGACAGATGGCCGAATTGAATGTCTTTTCCGTCGGCTCCTGTCTGTTTGTGTGTTTGCTTTTTCCGTCTGTGCTCCATGAGTGTCAAAAGATGGTTGCCTGCAGTCCCCTTTGCACGAGTATTGTGCCATTTGCTAGGCCTCTGATCGGTTGAGTCTGGTGGCAATGAAAGGGAGAAATATTTTGCAGCTCAGTATGTGACATCACACACGTACACACACACACACACCTGAGGATGCGACTCAGCATGCCTTTACTTAGCAGAGCATGTGTTATCATGCAGATGGACTGTCAGGTGCGCTAAAAGAAGTTAAGCAGGAAGTCCAGATTTCATGGTCCTTTATTTTTAGGAATTTTTGTTTGCTCTCTTCTACATTGCAAATGGATTAGCAGCTTTTAATAAAACGGTACATTAGTGTGTTGTACATTAGTACTATAATCTCTAAATGCCTCATCGGTCCTGCCTGCACAAAGCAATACTTGTGAACTATATAAACAAATGCTGATGTGGTTTTATGTGTTGCATAAAACAGACTAAGTGGATTGGAATTCAGATTCAAGCATGTACACACTGAATAGAAACCATAATTCAGGTGCTTAATTCTAATACAAATATTCATATGATTAATTTGTGATTTTCAATGTTCATCCCTTAATTAAATTAATTAGTGGACTTGTTTGTTAAGTACTCCCAGCATGCAATGTTGTAAAAATATTACAAAGTTAAACTAAAGACTAATTACTTGACTAATTAGTCAGTAAGATGAACATGAAACAGTGATTGAGTCTAATTATTTGGAATATGCATCTTTATTGATCTTAACTTTAAAAAGACATTTAAAAATACACTTCTGTATTTTTGTATTGAATAGAGTATAGATTTTATATTTCATATGTAACATTTTCACTTCACAAAAGTTTTGTGCTCACTGGATCTGAGCATCAGGGGTGGAATTTCATTGGGTGTGTTAATGTGCTAATTGAATCAGCTCTTATGATGCATTAATCTCACAGTGAATTTAAAAACTAAAGGTGAACATGAATCCTGTTCTCCTATTCCAGTTTTAGCATTAATCTGGATACATGAGTGATTTCAGCCTGAATGAGGTTAGAAAGACCTGACAGAGCAGGTTTGGTGGTTTTGTGCAGCACATACACATCAGAAAGCATGTATCGCGTCTTACATTGTTTCTGAAGCAGAACCTGCACCCTCCACTCTAACAGCCCTGCTGTGTTTGGTGTACTCATGGACTAAAGCTATGAACCCTATTGAAATGCCACTATTTGATGTCAAATGACACAAACACCTATATATGCATTTTAAATGGGGAAATTTCTTTTGTATTATTATTTTTTATCACTCCAGGTATCATCTTTGCTTGTTTGATTTGATGTGGGTTTCCTTGTGTTTGTGTTTAAAACTGGAGTTTGATTTGATTGGACCTTCAGAATGTCAGAAACCCACACAGACTTCACACTGAAGACTTACAGGAGAAAGGAAAGTTCTCCAATCCCACCGTCTTACTCTGCTGAACTGCTTTCACCCCACATGGCTCTGAATGCAGTCCCTGTCAGCTCCAGTCAACTGCTGTAAGACAAATCTGTTGTTCTCCAATGGATTTCATCCACTCTGATCCACTCTGGAGGACTTCCTGTTTCAGCAGTCTTATACTATGGTTTTACAGAAACAAGAAAGTAGAAGTTAATTAGACCACTTGCATTTTCACTAAAATCAGAGACTCTTTCTTCCTGTAAAAACTTACAAGAAAGCTGAAATAATTGTTTGAGCTCTGCTGTCGATCTTCCCTTTGCTCTCCAAAAGCAGAATATTGAATAGCCCATAGATTCAGTGTGTAGATGAAGCTAAATATAGCCTCAGCTAAAGCCATTGGGCAATATTGAGGAAGATATTGGGTGCTCTGTGTTTGGTGGAGAGGGTGGACAGGCGGCAAAGGCCTCTCTTTGGCCAGCTATCACAGGAAGGAGATCCAGGGGAAAAGAGCAGCTGGAGGGACGTCACAGGTATCATAATGTCAACACGCATACATCTATCTATGGATATGTGTGTTTGTACACTGCCTTCTCAACTGAATCAGGACTAGTCCTTTAAAAGACACGAGGCTGAAGGTCAGATTAGGGAAAATCATGACTGTCCAGTGGCCAAAGTAGCAATGCTTTTCCTGAAAACAAAGACAAACGGTTGTAACACTTCCATTAGCATTTGAATTAATGCACAAGTTTTCACCCTAAACCTACTTTATTAATTTTTCTATTTTAAAATGTTTGATCATTTGAACAGTGTTTCTGGTTATAGAAACAAGCTACATGAACATGTCTGATTAACGGAACTAGTACTTCTCATCTTATACTGGTGTATTTGTGGGTATCATTGTAAAGTTACCATGTTTACCAGCTGTGAAGGGCTGTGACAGTGTGAGATTGGCCTTAGCATTACACAGACACAGCTAGTAAGTGATTTAAGAAACTAGTCTCATGTTGACATTTAAGGTTTATGTTACAGTATACTTTGAAAACACAGTTTTAATGTGTATACTGGTGGAGTACCTGACCCCATAGACTTCTGTAGTACGTTTATTAATAAATATGCAATCTTTGTTTCATAGTGATCCTGGACCCTGTAATGAGGGGGCCACAGAGGTCCTCTATGGTGTTTCTTATTGACTGGAATTTGTGCTGTTAATAAAGTTTAATTAGTTTTGAACCTGGAACAATTCTCCAAATGTAAACTACTGAATGGAAAAAGCAATTAGAAATGTTTATCTTCCAAATTATATTGTGACACTGCATTGATAGGTTTTCTTCAGAAATGGTTGTCACTCTTAACATTTCTCCTCTTTTTTTCACCAACCCTGACCTCCTTGAGAGACAAATGTGTTGTGGTTGGAAGTAAGAGCTGGTGTGGAAAATTTCAGCTGTGATAGACAGTGGGATTGCAGCCCTCACAAAGACTTTATTGGCTTGTATTTCTTTAAATCCCGCCCTTTATCTCCACATGGTCCAATCAGCTCGATAGATGAGCTATTAACATATTCAATAGGGTTCATATCTCCTTGTCTGAATGACTGAGTGACGTCCTTTTATTGCCTTTTCATCTTTTCTGTGGCACTGAAAGAAGAAAACACTAAAATCCTCAAACAGAAACCTGTAGCCTCTAAGAAATTGCCCTGTTTGCTACAGCTCTTGGTGATTTGATATGGAAAGAACAGATATTAGTGGGTCAGCAGCATTGCTATATTGTTCTCTTTGGTTTGGCTGTGAAGAGATGGAAAGGCAGAACAGATGAGCTGTTCTTTGATGTGAGTGAGAAGGCAGTGTAAATACACATCTCAAAGCTGAATGTATGTGAGTAAAACACTGTCGCTGCATTACATGGGCACCTTTTCTTTTAATTAGGAATGAAATCATATTCTGGATGAGAGTTTCAAGCAAAGTTGATCCGCAAAACTGTGATTCCTTTGCATAAAGATAGCAACATAAATTTGCTGCACGGCTACTATTGATGACAAAATTGAAAATTAATGTTTGATTTGAGTCTCCCTGTCATACTCAATTTCCTGAACTTACTCTTAGGACCAATAAAATCAAAAACTGTGTCTACAAGGTCTTTACTCACACACATGAGGCATGTTAGACATAACCAAGTGTTGACATTTGAGACTTGCGCCGAATTCCACAGCTGTTCATCTCTATGAATTTCCATATCCATATTAAAATTTGTCTTCCAGAGGGATATGATGCAATGGAGGGCACCTCATTGCTAAATGAGGATATGATTGAGGATGATGATGGCGCCAGCTCTTCAGCCTATCAAGAAATCGAACGGTTTGAAAGAGAAAATGCTGCACGTAGTCAACACAGCACCAGTTCCACTGTCACGGCCATTTCTATTCCTCCTACCTCCACACATGGTTACCGAGTCCCGTGTCCGCCCCCCTCTCAGCCCCCGCCGGACCCTCCCGTCCCGCAGGCTATTCAGGCCTTCAAAGAGTCTGCAAACATGGTGGCTGCCTTCAACATGCAATGGAAAGAGGAGATCTCTGCCATGCGCTACGAGCTGGCAGAGTTGCGCAGGGACGTCTGTGGAGAGCTCAAGACTTTCAACAGCAACTTCTTTAACTTCACCCAGTGCTATAACATGTGGACCATGTGTCGAGAAGCTGCCACTGGCACCAGTTCCACCCAGTCCAGCGAGAGGGTGTCCGTTGGCGTCCAGACTGGTGCTAATGGTCTGGTGAGACAGAACACTGCGGACGCTTCTGTCATGTGTCAGCCCGAACCGGCTGCCTTCAACATTTTTGATCTAATGGAGCCACCACGCATCGAGATTACTGAAGGAACTCCTGAAGGAACCACAACCACCAGCAGCCCAACCAGCCCCAACAGACCCACTGGCCCACCTCTGTCCAAACCCCTGGGAAAATCCATACTAGAAACTGGCAGGAAGAAGAAGAACTGCAGTCGAGCGGATGGTCAGAGAAGCTCGAGTCTTGAGCTCTGGTGCAGAAAGTACACTAGTGGACAAATGTCTTACCTGTCACTGTCATTCTGATTATAATCGCCGCTGGACATGGCATTGACCACTTCTGAATGAAGCCCATACACCTGGAGGACAGGACATCCAGACAACAGCGGAGCTACGAGTTTGTCTCTTTCCTCCGGGCAAAGATTACAGCTTGGCTCAAATGCGGATGTGAGCTGTTTGGATATAACAGGGATAGTGTAGCCATTCTAACCCTTTGCTGTGCCAGATCATGAAATCTGTTTACATCATCACAGAACTGATTCATGAATGTCTTTAACATTGTAAGAAATGTCACGATTCATCTGACTGTCATTGTAAGTGTTTCATTCATGGCTGAAGCAGTTGATATCCTCAATGAATCTTACCACAAGAGGTTTGAATACAATGAAAAGATGAATATGACAGACTTATTTATTTACCTAAATGTTTACCAACATACACCAAATAAACAATTTTTTACAGTGGGGTCTAATCAGATCAGCAAACATTGACAAAGCTCAAAGTTTATTCAAGTGAAACACACATGATGTTTGAAAATGTTCAAAATCATACTGGGAAAACAGATTATCAGGCTTTAAACGTAAATATTGCATTATGTAAAGAAGCAAAACAAAAGCATTTTACTTCATGTGCCATTTTTACTGAAGACTGAGGTCTTGCTGTACCCTTCATCAAAACAGAAACATACTGTAACTGTAGATCTTTATCTGCCATTTGGTCCGCAGTGTGTGATTACTAACCAATATATAATCATCTATGAACTATTTACATAAAAGTGCTGGGTGTAACAATTTCCTTTTATTAGTATGTGAATAAATGTATTCACAGGTGGCAAGGGATTACTAAGAATATTCCATATTGTTTACAGATTTATTTCATAAAATAATAGGGTGTGTTGCCTTGAAATAAATCACACTATACATTATAATTAAATAAATCAATAACCTATAACTGTGCTCTTTCAAAATGTTTAGTGCCAACCCTTTTGCATTCAAAATGTTTTAAGTTTGAATGTTACGAGTGGAAAATCAGTGCAAAAATGTCAGTCAGATAACATCTTTAATTGCATTAAAGATAAATCATTTTTAATAATGATAATGTCCATTAAAGTCCATTCGAAAAAGTCCATTAAAAATCAATGATGATACACAGAGACATGCAAAGGGTCTAATATTCCAATGAAACATTAAACATTACAAAAATATCATTTTAAATGTTTGATTTTTCATTGGAATATCAGACACTTTACAGACTATATTACAAACTAAACTTAACAAAATATCATTGTGTTCGTAGAAAGATATGGGGCACACAAATGTCATAATTCTTATGATGATTGCTGTACTAGCACAGTCCCTCATAAAGTGCTGAGTACATGTTTTATATCCTTACTGTAACAACATTTCTAAAATGTATCTTTAAAAGAAGCAGCTTAGGTATGAATAATTAGCTGAGTAATTAATCTAACTCATTGCATTTGACTCCCAGTCACTCACTGTGTTTATCAGACAATCCAACATAATGGCACTTATGGCAATTCATAGCTATTTTACGTTTTAGCAATTTATTGGCTAATTCATATCACTTTGTATGATCTCATGCAGATGTTTGTGAGTAAGGGTAAGGTTTAGGGATGGGATTAAGGGTGCATTTTCATGCATGCTTCTTTTTTGAACGACTCGCATAAAAATTCATTTAAAAAATCTCCAACTTGTAAAATAATTATGTTTTCCTGTGAGATCAGGTTGGACCATCATCCATTGTAATAATGAGTGTGTGAGGGACAGAAAGTTTTGAAGCAAGAGTGCAGTATTGACAGGATTACCAATAAGTCCTAACCGAAACTTGATTGACTTTATTTTGTATGATTTGACTGTTATTTAGTAATGACTATTAAATCAGGTTTTGCAGAGGCATCGTGAGAATCGCCTTGTTATATTAGGTGCTTTCATAATACTTTGGATTCAGTTTTGAATTATATTAAATTGAATTTATTTTATGTTTAAAATGCACTGCAACTTATGTTTTATGATCTTATGGACAGATTTCTTGTAGATTGGGAATCCCTGATATTATATATACCTTATATATACCTTATATCAATGTTTCAGCAATACAGAATATTAAAGTTGTGCATAGTCCAGCTGTTTCACTGATTTAAAAAATCCCGAAGCATATTGTTTTTATTATTATTTTAGATTTTGGTACAAAATTATCATAAAAGAACATACACAGAAATGAAAGCTGTTTATCACTCAGTACTGCTGTAGTTTTCTTATTCAAAAACATTCTGTAATTGTAACCTCCTCACACAAACTTTATACAGAGGACACAAAAACATAAGAATACGAACATGCATAAGATCCGCCTCACATCATTTCTTCATTTTTTGGGTTTGTCTTCATTCATTTAGAGCCTTTAAGCATCTTTTATTACAAGGTGACACTTATTTTGCATTTTAGGCACCAGCTGAATTTGTCTCTAGATTAGGACACAAGCAGCATTTTGGCCAGTTTAACATGTACAAAATGGGTATTTCAATTAAATGATTAAATGTTTGTTTATTTATTTTAAGACGATTGCGCTACGGGACATTCAATTTCCATGTGCCACTATAATAAAATAACACTGTGACACAAAATATCCATTTATCTTAATATAGTTAGCAAAGCAAAACGGCTATTAAGTGAAAATATTATAAGGTTACATTCCTTAATACAATATATTTTTATGTACTAAGTTTTAGTAGTTTATTCAAAACAGATGCTATATGAAAATATTTTGTTTACTAGAAATCTTATCATGCCAAAGTTTAAGTCAATATTTGCTGAAGAATTATGGATTTTTGAAGCCACTTTTGAAAGGAGAATAATTTAAAGGTACAAAGGTAATTTAAAGGTGTGTAACTGACTGAACTGTAGTGCTGTTAGAGAAATTGGATTGGTCAAAAGTTTTGATACTGTTTTTATGATTGTTCTTAATATATCAGTCATTTAGAAAATTTTGGTATTAAACTACAAGCTGGTCTCATGGAAAATGTAACTATTTTATGAAGTGGAATTTTTTTTATAAATTTGAACAGTAATTCAAATTTAACACGTTTGTGAGAGAAGGAGCAGACATGAAGCTCCACTTCTAACCCCAACCATCACTGAAATGTATGAATAAGATTGTACAAATTTATACAAATTACCCACCAAATCACTGAAACGTAAAATAGTTACAAATTGCCATGAGATTGCCCAGCCACCTGTTTCTTCTCTAACACAAGACACGCTGGTAGTCCTTCAGTACTGAGACCTACTGAGACTATTAGGCTTTAGGCAAAGATTCAGTGTCATGATGTGAATGTGCTGATGCCGTCATCACTAGCGATGCCATTTACAGAACTAATGAACTTGTGGAATGAAATCAGATTGAAGTGTGTCCTGTTGCGCGTGTGTGCGTGCGTGAGAGAGAGAGGTTGGTTTACAGAGGTGGCTTACAGCCCGTTTCTGTCCTCAATTTAATAGTGACCAAAGTTGGTGTAATCAAAGATTCTGAGATGATAGCCTTGAAATCTTCAAATGATTTTATCACAGATTAAAAATTGGGTGCATATAATTTAAATGTGATAAACATTACAAACATCAGTTTTACCTGATGAGTGTTTAAAGACACAATAAAGCATTTTACCAGTCGTTCATTCCAATGTGAAGAGCTGCTAATTTCTTTATATAACAAGAGTAAATAGTAGAAAAAGAGTAGACACAAACACTTATTGTTTAAACTAATATCACAGGCACACAGAGGTGCAATACATTGAGTCAGTGCTCCAGATCATAATTTCCCTGGATTTGCTAAGAGAGGAACATGTTCAGGGAATGAAACCATGTTTGTTTAAAGGTGCTGATAATGAGACGGATTTTTCACAACCTTCATTCATTCTATGCAAGTCCTGTGTTGTCTGTATAGCATGTGTCCATATCATTAAGCTGTGTTTAAAGGCTCGTGACGCCCTCAGACATTTTCTGACAAGCCTTGCATGAATCTCAGGCATTTATTGTAACACTTTGCCTCTTTTGTTGCTGTTAATAATGTTTTTACTGTTTGCATTTGTTTGTTATGCTAATTCATATTGTTTAAAAGTAGCAGCTGCATTTTTACCATTGTCAATACAGTAAAATCCTGGAGAAAAATGATGTACAGTAAGACACGATTATTAAAGAATAAGGCAGTGTGTCCTCTGTAGCTGTCAAATTTAGATGCCAGATTTAATGGGCTAAAAATATTAAATGCCATAAACAGCAAAATGGCGTTGCCACAAACCAAAAAGAGTTTTTAAAAAAGGTAGCTTGCTTAAAAGTCAATGCCAGAACCGAACCACCATGAAATCATGTACCCCTTTATAACTGATGACCTGTTTATTCAGACTTCATAGTTACTTAAAGGAGTGGAATTTTACCAATAACAAAATGGCTGTCAAGATCAGGAGGACTTCAAAACTGCCCAAAACAGACAAATGTTACTCATCAACAGTCCCAAACCCAAACACGTGTGCTTCACTTTTCAAACTGTGATTTTGATTTGTTATTTTAATGTATACATGACTTATGTGTTTTTTTCAATGATACATAAAGGAGTGAAATGATAAACATGATGTGGACTGTGCAGGTGTTTTAATCATTTGACATCAGGAGTGTGTGTGGGTTTAGAGCAACAACAGCAGCAACATGCTGTTCAGAGAGCTAATCATGAAATTATAATCATGAGTTGTCTTTTATTAGCATATTTCACAACACAATCTTTTTTATGAAGTCCTGTGATGTACACCAGCTGCTTGCTGATGTCCACCTGTCCCTAGTTTCCACATTGTGTCTATTGATCGTAAGCGCTGGGACAGAGAGATCAACTCCCAGAACGCTCTCATTGGTGTTATCAGGTGCTTATTTACTTACGAGTACTTATAACCAGTCATATGCCTTCAGCACACGTACAGTTTAAGTAGACATTAACGTTCTACATTTCAATGATTAAGCATCTTTACATACACATCACAACTGTGAGTTTGAAAATGATTATTTTCATAATATTTAATCTATAGGGTTCATAAGTGCATTTTAGTGTATTTATAATAAATGCAGTACTGTCACATGTATTTAACACCGTTTACACTTTAACCTAAGTGGACATTCAATAGTTTCATTCTGTTCTGTGTGATTTGTAAAGAGAATTCCTGACACATACACACAAATAGAGGCATTGTGGGTAATTCTGGTCCTGGTGTCTATTTCTGCTGTCCTGTCGGCTCATGGGTAATATTAGGCCAATGGTTGTGGTCCAGCAATAGCCACCTTTTGTATTATCCAGTTCTGGTGCCCCGAACACAAACGAACAACTACATGAGCGGGATGCTTTAATGTTACATGTAAACATGAGTTTGTGAGGATTGAACTCCTGAGTTACCCTCACAACGTTTTCCAAAACAATCATCCAAGATTTGGAATTATGTTAATTGTTTATGTTTTATAGATGTTGTCAGTGTGTTGATATTGTATGTTTAGTGTCTGTCCACACCTACAGGAACAGCCTTACGACCGAATAGCTATAAAAACAAATGTCCCCCTGTAACCCCAGCTGGCTTTGCTAACAGTGACCCTGTCAGACTTGGTCTGCCCCTGGGTGAAGCTACTGGATTAAATGAATTACCTTAGGGGCAGAATTTAATAACATCAGCAAAGGTCATGTTGATAAATGATCCATTCATCATGAAACATGATGTGCTAGTTTCAGTAGTTAGTTTCCATAGTTAGTCAGCAGTAGGTGGTTTAGGGAAAAACCCATTCTTATTGTTGCATTAGCACATAAAAAAACTTTAAGCCTTTGTCTGTATGTAAAGATGGGAGAAAACAAATATGAAATTACCTAAAAACATCTGAATGCATGTCACATTGCGATTATGACTTTTGAAATTAAGTAGGAACTTCCGTACATGATATTAGACAAGTACAATTGCTTGTGTGTGATGAGCAAGATTTGAATTGAATATGCGTTGAATTAAATAATAAATGTAATATTTATGGAGTTAATTTAACAACCCAGTTATCCAGCAATTAACATACTGTAGTTAAATGACATGCACGAGTAACAAAAACTGAATGATGAGTATTGATAAGAGTTCCACATTATTCATATTTATAGAAATAGGCTTTATTGAAAATAATGTAGAATTGAATCCTCACATACTAACACTGTTGAAACTGGAGCGTTCGGAACTTTCTGTTTCCACACGCTGGTGTCGTGTGCGCTGTTTATGGGATTATCACTAACTGCTTACACAAAACTGGTGATCATTTCTTAACAGGGAACAGGGTTACATTAGTTTACTGCTATGGTTTTAATGCCAAACACAGGAGTTCCTGCACGAAATCTTGTGTGTTTGTGTGTTTGTTTGTTTGATAAACATGACTACACATACACAGGATCGTAGGAGCGCACGTCACAATGCATGAGTCAGGGAAAGTTCAGTTTAAGTTTTATTGAGCTGGATTTTTTTGTTTTTTACTTTTTTCTGTGTTATTTCATTTTTAATTTCCTTACTAAGCTATCACCCTTTGTTTCGTTTTAGGGGCCCGTAGCTTAGCTGGGGGGCGTAGAGCGTACGGTAGGTTCGACAGGGATCTTCTGTAATATACCTGTTGTGCTCATCTCCATTGTTTTGTTCACTCTCATAAAATCTAGATGTATCAAAACTTAGATATCACCATTAGCTATGAGTCTTGTGGACTTTTTTGTGCAGAAAATAAAAAAGCACTGTAGCCTTTATTGCAAACAAAATATATTAGTGACAAAACCAAGTTTATAACTGTGTGGTCAACATTTATAATGAACAGATAAAGGGAAATGGCGTATTTTGAGGGGATGTTTGTCTATTTTATTTTAAACACATCAGCAGTTCATTATGATTATTGTTATGGTTGATTTATTTGTTTAAGTGTTTGATTTGTTTAAGTTCTATTAGAACTGCAGCAGTCGTGTGTAAAGAGAACATCTGACAAGGAGAAACATGTTCAGACAATCAGAACATGTATACTTTGCAGGAATGCCGTGCACTTGGGTGTCTGACATCCATTGTATGGACACAAAACCACTGAGACACTTGATACCAAAAATTTTAATTACTAAAAAGATAATTAGCTGTGTCCTATTACAGACTTTCTCCTGTTTTATAAACATTTCACCACCCTGTTGGTGGAATATGCGTAGAAAAAAATATTTGGATATAAATGGTGACAATTAAATTATAACTTTTCTTGTTTCTAACTGTTAAAATAAGAGTAGTATTAGGTACTGTATTGATATGAATATTACAATAGCTGACAGAGGGAGAGTAAGATGTCATCACAGGGATGTCGCGTGGAATGTTTTGAACTGATTGTAGTTACTGTATAAACACTATGATAACATCCACTCTGCATTCATGGGGACATTGCCACTGTATGTATGTATGTATGTTGAGAAAATAATCAGCCATCCAGCTCTACTTCTCATCATCCCTAAGAGGTGAGGTGTGTAACTGACACAAACACGCCTTCATGTTGAGGAAATCTCTCTGGTTCTGATCCAGCTGTGTTCTGATGGACTGGACATAACAGAGATCTTCTCATCTCTCTCCCCACCAGTCATATCAGCAGTTCCCCATTCATTCATTCATTCTGTCATTCATTCATTCATGTCCAGTTGATCATTTGAATAAATTTATTGCAGTGAGAGAAATTAGTCAAAATGCAAATTGCAGCATTATATGGTATTTACTGTGCAGTGTGTAGTGAGCAGTACTCTAGTGTCCCATTTCAAACACAGCTACTATCTCCTCTCAGTTTACTAAAGATGAAAAACTATTTCCTTTCATATATATCATTTTGACTTTAATATTTCCTGCTTTCATATCATTAAAAGCCCATGCATGTCACCAACATGTCACCCTACACACTGTAAGAGTCCATGTCACATGATCAGGACGACCAGACAGAACCATCAGGATCGAGCGTTCGTACCGGAGTCTTCAGTGAATGAACTACACGAGTGAATTTTAACTGCTTCTCCAGTTATGAAGGCACTGGAAATGAATCTAATACATGTGGATGATTGTGTGTTTGAATTACTAACACTTGAGTTAACAATAACACTGTTTTAATCATTGCTGGTATGCTCATGTTTAACAAGAGAATTATTTTATAATTTCTACATGTTTAATTTAAGCAGTCTTTAAAGATAATTAATTAAAACTGCATCACTTCCAGAATGTATTTGACTTGTTATTGATTTATGATTTTATGATGTGAACTCCTTTGCTTTACTGTTTTAAGTTATACATATATTTAGTTTTTAAAAATTAGCAAAAATACTTAATTTTCAACACACTTCATTGCCTTCGTTCATTTTCTCATTTCAGTTGTTTAGTTTTGAAATATCACACTTTTATTTTATCAACAATGTATTGAAAATGAAATTCTTTACTGAAGTGTACTGTATATTTGTATGATATATTGATGGTCATATTCTGAATGTTATTCCTACTGTCTGAATTTACAGTTGACCGTGTGACAAACTCTGTCTGTTAAAGACAATGAAATGAATAAATTATATTTAAACATGCTGAATCTTTATAGTGGGCAGAAGAGACTGAAGTTTACATTTTTTTTTAATTAAAAAAATTAGACTGAAGAACCGGTGAGAAAAACATTCAGAAGAAGAATTTAATCATGTGCAACTAATCCATTCATAATTAAATGTACTGGCCTTTATTTAATACACATGTACTGTATATATGTTTAACTCAAACAATCTGACTCCATTCATTACAGTTTAATTATGTGTTTTCTATTTGCTTCACAGTAACACAAGTGAAGAAGTCTGTTAACAAAACCTGGAGTCAGATTGAGTCTCATTCACAGTTTGAGTTGAACTGTAGTTGGAGCTGCAGAGACTTCATCTGAACATTCAGTTGGACTAATGACTCTTAACTCTTCTTCTGCTTTAGGGATCCAGTTTCGCCTCCCTGCTGCCTGTGGTGCGGACCGAACAGAAACCCCCACCCCAGGTGAAGTCACTCACTGAAGCCATCTCACACGTCACAGTGTGTTTGTATTTACAGCCGCATGCCCATCCTGACATGCTCCTTCAGATTTTAATGCATTTGAATTTTGTTTCAAAAACAAACTTCTCAAAAAAACTTTGAAACATTAAAGTTATAGTTCACCCAAAAATTAAAATTCTCTATTTGCTCACCCTAAGTGTATATGACTTCAACAATTAAGCGCTATAAGTTTGGCAGCATGTCAATAATAATTCATTGGTTTCATTGTCCTGCTGTTTAGTTCTCTTATCTATTTGTTTACCAGGCTACATAATGTATTGATTCTTAATAGGCTCAAAATATTAATAACTTTCTTTCACAAATGTATTGTTTTACTTCAGAAGACATTTATTTACCCACTGGAGTCGTATAGATTATTTGTATGATGGATGGATGTGCTTTTAAGAGCTTCAAAATCTCAGACACTATTCAATGCCATAACAAAGCTGGGAAAAGTCAGAATATTATTTAATAATATTTAAAATAACTCCTATTGTGTTTGGCTGAAAAAGGAAAGCCATATACATCTAGATTGTAATAAGGATAATTATGAGAGAATTTTCATTTTTGAGGGAACTATTCCTTTAACTGCACATGTACGTTTATTTGAAACTCATCTTGCCCCCTTCAGAAATGTTGTCACTGTACTGCTGGTGAAGTTTCAGCTCATATCAGAAGTTGTTGTTTTATTGACTCTAATCTACATACACAGACTGGCTGTTTTCAGAGGGAGCTGAACATCTGCTGTTGATAAAACAGTCACCATCTTTTATAACCCATTCAATCTGCCATTAAAATGCAGAAGACACTGCTGAACACACACTGAGAAACAATTCAGTTCACGATCTTATGTGAACACAGTAACACTGCTGTGTCCTCAGATATAACATTCATTAGTGTGTAATTACTTTAGCAGACTAATAGCAGGAGATCTCATAACACGCTCAGATCTTTAATGCCTGCACCCAACATTTATGTTTATTGAACATTTAACATTTTATTATAAGGTGCGATGCAGAACACACATACACCTGTAATAATGTAAGAGAGCATTTCATATGACTCTGATTTTAAAAACACGGGTAACAGTTTAACACAGCACTCAGATCAACTCTAGTGAAACTCTAGTGACACTGCTGCTAAAACAGAGCAGACAGGGTTTGTAAATAAAGTTACCAGCGGATATAACGTTCTCTGTAAATTCTGCCCTTTATGAGTTTATGTATTTTGAACAATAACATTTTTAAGACAGTCGTGTTGCTGGCGTACAACAACAGAATGTGCCAGATCTTTGTAGTCATAATTATTTTAAAATGATGTAATCAAAATTAATCAAAGATAAAATCAAAATTTTATATATATATATATATATATATATATATATATATATATATATATATATATATATATATATATATATATATATATATATATATATATATATATATATATATATATATATACATACAATGAATATATGCAACAATGAAACAATGTGTGTGTGTGTGTATATATATATGTATATATAATTTTGATTTTAATTATGACTACAAAGATCTGGCACATTCTGTTGTTGTTCTGGAGATAATGTTGAATCAGGGCTGATGAAGTGACAGTATCAGTACAACAGCTCATGAATGGATCATTGTGTTCCCTTATACAATCCCACATTCTGTATTTCGAGCTGTTTTACTCCTCACACTGATTCATACGGCTCTCTCCCACTCCTCAGTCTGTGACTCATTCACGAGTTTTACAACACAACACTATTTGCAGCTCAAGCATTTGATTTGCACATTCATATGTTAATTACTGTTTTGCACTCGCTGCATTTAACCACAGTAAGACGTCGGTCTGTAGATCCTTTAAAGGTGAAATGTGTCAAAATGTAAACTGCAAAAATAATGAATGATTTTCAACAGGCGTTTCTGAACACTGCCTCACCTGCTTTTCATCAGATAGATAGTCTCACCATAAACTCATTGGTTGGGCTGCTCAAACAAGCTGTAGTATGTTGTACGTCAGTATTTGAATGGCTTGCTCATAGTTACTGGTTTCTCTTCCCCAAAGTGTTAAACTTATTTACTTTATTACCCTCATGTTGCTCCTAAAGTGTTTACTGTAGTTTTACAACATGTAACACCTTTATGTAGCTCAGACATAAAATGAGTTTTAAAATCTGTCAAACCTAAAATTATCATAAGAGAATCATGAAAGTAGTTCATACCAAAGAAACTTTTGAAACAGCTTTGTGTAATGAACAGACTTAAATGTCATTATACACAGATAAAACTGATACCAATAAGCATTACGCACTGATAAAACTTCCAGAATTCAAAAATGACAGAGTCCAGTTTACTTTCTCACTACACAGAAGTACTTTAACCATTATAAAGGATTCATCCTGGCAGCTAGAAATTTTCATACTGAAATTTAATTATAAATAAAAATGTATCATAGCATTTCTGTAAAATATGTAGTTTCTCTGCACCTGGCATGTTTCCTCCTGAAAATGCTTCATTTTCCGTCAGATATAACGTTGATTGTTTATCTCTTCCCATACAGCAGCAGTGACATATACACCTGCTTATAAGAAGATTCCTCCCCCTGTACCTCAGCGCTCCACCACTAAGCCGGTGATTTCTGTAACAGCACAGAGCAGCACAGAATCGACGCAGGATGCTTACCACGAAGGCCGGCTGCCGCGCGGAGGGCTTTGGGCCCCGGACAGCCTTGGCCGGGTTATTTACCACTCCACTGACAGTCTGGACAGCGCAAAGGCCGTCACCCTAGCGATGGAACCCGCCGGATCCAAACGACTGACATCTGCAGGAAGCTACAGTTCTGTGCAGACCTGTGATAAAGCCATCCTGGTGTCCAAAGCTGAGGAATACCTCAAGACTCCTCGCTCTTCCATTGGGATTCAGGTAGATGTTGAGATCTTGAGGTCTTGATGGTCTTTGGATGAAATGTAGTGTAACGTAAAATAAACATTCTACAATCATACAAAATTTAACTAATATAACATAGTAAAACATAAAATCACACACTGATCTCAAAACAGTGGTGAGTTGCTTTTCTGTGGCGCTTCAGCTGAATTTATTATTGACTAACTACTACTACTTATTTTACCTGGTAGTATTTTATAAATGGGTAAGTGGATAAAGAGGGAACTCAAGCATATGAACAAACATCAAGTTGATTTCGGGGCTCTTTAACCCTCTAGAACTGATTTCACATACATTTCATTCAGATAACTTCGGCTGGTCATTGTTTTGTAAACCCAGTTACTTTGGGTCTCACCTGGAGTACAGAAATAGGCAGCAGCGTTGGGACAGAGATTCCCTCCTCCAGAAAGTGCACACAGACTCTTCATACAGCCAAACTCTGTGGCAGAGAGGATGAGACTGCAGATTGACCCTAAACAAACAAGATTAATCCCACATCCTCTCTGTGAGGGCCAGAGTGAGAGCCAGCCACAACACACAGCTGTCCACATGATGAAAACCTTATATATGCACCTATATGCATCATTGCCACTCTGAATCACAGCTACAGAATGCTTGAGGGATTTATTTAGCTGAATATGGAACTTAAACTACAGAAACTTTTTGTAAAGGTTTATATCTGCCCCCTGAAATTAATTTTCAGGAACTTTTTCACCATATTAAATCACTCATTGAACAGCACCACCCATCAAATGTTTTAACTTAAGGTCAAATCTGCTCAGTCTTCATAATAATTGCCATGAAAATCAAAGGCCCTTATTTATTTACATAATAATTAATGCAGCATATTTGGGGTCAGGAATGTAATAATCACTTTAGAGTTGTTTTCTCTTGCTGCTGTGATTCAAACACCTCAGACACTAAGTAGTTTGTTATACAGTCAGTTTCAGCTCTAATCTGCACTCACTTTAATCTGTTCATACTTCAGGTGGAGGCGGCCACAGATTCTGAAACAGACAGTAAAGGTCTCCCACAGTATCAGTCCGTGGGGATCCAGGTGGAGGATGAGAAGCGGTAGGGCAGAGACTGTCTTTTATTATGGATTATATAAGCCATTAAAATGTTTGTCTTTGCAGAACAAATAGACACATTTCTAGGTGCAAATACATGTGCTGGCATGTTTGTGCTGTTTCAGACTCGGGCGCTTTAAAAGGTCCAACAGTGTGACGACAGCCGTTCAGGCTGATTTGGAGTTGGAGGGGTTTCCTTCCACAGAAGACAAGAGTCTTCAGTTTGGAGGATTCCAACGGCACTCAGAACCCAGTACACCGACACAGTACAACGTGGTCCGGACTGTACGGACACAGGGCCTCTTCAGCTACCGTGAGGACTATCGGCCCTCCAGCGGGCCGCCCAGCCCACAGCCCGAACCCTGGCTGGTGGAACCTGCCCATGAAGCAGCCGAGTCTGGCCGCGTGTCACCCCTCCGACGAGATGGCAGCTGGTTCATGCAGCTTCTCCACAGTGAGACCAAACGCTTGGAGGGATGGTGCAAAGATATGGAGCGTGAAGCGGAGGAGCACGACCTGTCAGAGGAGAGTAAGTGTGCGGGACACTGCAGGCAGTGAACTTTGCACACAAAACTGCTTGTAATTTCATCTGAATCGTCTTTGATCTAATAATGTCTTGTAGTTCTTGGGAAGATCCGAAGTGCTGTGGGCAGTGCTCACCTCCTCATGTCCCAGAAATTCCAGCAGTTTTACTGGTTGTGTCAGCAAAATCTGGTATGTGACATCATTTCCCATGAGACATACAGTAGTGCTGCGACTGTAACACAAACACACAAGCAGGAAGCTGCTCCGGAGCAACGGAGTAAGTTGCTATGGCTTCTTACATAATCTGAAAGTTACCTTTATTTTTGGAACCAAAAATATCTGCGTATTCCTAAACCTACCTCAGTACTCACATAACCTTTCTAGAATACCCGTCACGAGAAGAAAGAAGCTGACAGTTTTAGTCGCTCGGTTGACACATCAACGGGTTTGATTGGTGGTCAGTGATGTTTCTGTCTCTGGAGATTGTGAAGTGATGGATGCTCTGTAGATTCACACAGACAGACAGGGACATCAGCTGAGCACACAGACGAGTCTCCATCAGTTTTTCTACAACTGAGTAATGTCAAATTATCATGATCATTTGAAAGAAAGGAATTTTTTACTTGCATTATGAACAAATAATGGTAAATAAATACTGAGAAATAAATGTATCATGTACAAAGAGGTTGTACATACTGTACAATCTATAAGTTTAAATGTGAACCTGGAAATTAAAACAAAGAAAACTTACATCTTAAAATAATTTGGCCAGATTTAATGATTCTGTAATTTCCTGGTTTAGATTTCCTGATTGAACATGAATCGTCAGGTTTTGTTTTAATGTGTGAAGTCCATGTCGAGTGCCTGCTGTCATTACAGCAAAAGGGAATGTACAAATGAAATGTTCAAATTCAAGTAAATATTTCAGTTGAACTTTTCTAAACACTTTTTGCTAGTACTGTAAATTAAAATTGTAAATAAAAAAGTGTAAAAGTCTTAATCTGTAACTAAAGCTGTTTTATTGTGTTATTTATTCACACTGTTAGTGTTTATTACAATAATCTCTGGGGATCAGAGTGAGGCTGGACTGCGGTGACCTCTAGTGATTGTACTTCACTGGACACAGTAATAAATAAACAGTGATCAGCATTTATATATGATTGCTTGATGTTTGTAACTTTCTCTGGTTTGGTGTAGGACCCCAGCGCCATGCCGCGGCCCACAGCTCAGGATCTGGCCGGATTCTGGGACCTCCTGCAGCTCTCCATCGATGACGTCACTGCCAAGTTTGATGAGCTGCAGCAAATCAAGAGCAACGAGTGGAGGATAGTGGAAAGTCCAGAGAAGAAGGTAAGTGGACTGTCTGTTAACACTACAAAGACAAAATCATGTTTGTCACCAGTATTACTCAGTTTCATATTTCAAACACAATTCAGAAGCGTCAAATGTTGCAAAACTCTTTATTTTGCCTCTTTATTTTAGGAGAGAAAATGGCCTCCTCCTGTTTCAAAGAGGCCTCCTAAAGGTCGCGGCGTCATGCGTGAACGCTCCCTGGACCTGCAGGACCGTCAGAGGCAGGAGGCTCGCCGCAGACTCATGGCTGCAAAACGGGCTGCGTCTTTCCGTCAGAACTCAGCTACAGAGCGGGCAGACAGCATAGAGATCTACATCCCAGAAGCCCAAACACGCTTATGAAACACATGCACGTCCAGCTACACGTTCCTCGCACTAGTGCGCTTCACAGACAGGGTACCTCAGTTCTGCTCCATGTCAGTCCTCCACCCACACGCATCCTCACATCTGTTACACGTGTCCCTCATGATGCGTTTCCTCTGCTCATCTGCTGCGTGCTAAGAATAGCAGTGGATTTATAAATGCCTCAATGCAAGCGCATCACAGCAGTCTGTACACCGCAAAACCTGCAGCTACAGCTCCCAGTTTTTGTTGAAATTTTAGCCCGTTCAGGGGCGGTAACAAAGCAAAGCCTGTGGTGT
This sequence comes from Chromobotia macracanthus, assembly GCA_036877525.1. NCBI lineage: Eukaryota > Metazoa > Chordata > Actinopteri > Cypriniformes > Botiidae > Chromobotia > Chromobotia macracanthus. The sequence continues at coordinate 1,105,347 of JAZGTH010000025.1, forward strand.
AGACACAGAAAGGGAAAACTGTTTCAAACAAACAGTTCTACAACAATTCTACAACATTTGGCACAAAATGAATGTCAGCATTATCAGTTCATCTACGGCAGAAAATGAATGAGTCAGAAAATGTTATTATGGAGAGTTTAGATTTTAAATCTGAAGCAAAATAAACGTGCAATTCCTTTCGGAAGCAAAATGATGAAGTCTCAACTCAAAATGTTGAAGCAGTTGTTTTTAAATGATTCAATGTTTGTATTTCCAACGGAAATGTCGATCTTGACCCTGATGGTTTTGAATGGAGGTTTTGCTTTTAAACTGAAGTTTAGTTTAAGCTTCAGGTTGAGTCCTGGATTAAGCTGCACTTTCAGATAGTCTCTGTTAAAATCATTCTGTTCTGTGACAAGAATTAAAGTCCATTCAGCCCAAAAGGCCTTGATATCATTCAGTCGTACAGTAAAAGCTTCACTGAGCGGCCACCAGACAAATCATTTACAGAAGTACATACAACATCTTCCTCCATGTTCTTCACTCCAGGTAGTCTGTGACATATAAAGGTGCATAAGAAACTTTAATAATATTATTGTAAATGGTGCTGCTTTATACTCTAAAATATAGATGCCCTTCCTGTCCTTTCTGCACAGCACTACCAACCACCTGTGGACTTTTAAGGGAGGTTTAACATGGTGTCGCAGTGCATTATAATTACTGGTGAAGAAAAGAAGCATTTTTATTTTGGGTTGGATTTTTCTTTTTTTTTTTTGTATTTCACACTTTTTCAGCCCAGCATTTGCACAGAATTTTTCACCTTTGAGACAAGAAACCCTGCAGTGGGACAGACAGAGTTTGCTGATAAATTGTTGTTTATTGTTGTTATTGTTGTTTATTGTTGGGTCGTAACTGCTTTTTATTTCTGATTTGGCAATAGGTGCTTCATTATATTAATTGTGAACTACAGAAATGTCAGTTCGTTTTAAGAACTTGTAAATGCAACCGTTGCTTTTATTTTCTCTGGCACAGTTGAATTTGAGCTGCATCTGGGCATCATAATGGTTCAGAGGTTTGCTCCCGGTTCTAAACCCGACCACCCCGGCTCATGTGCTACACTGCTAGCAGTGCTGATCATTCTCTAGCATAAGTGCTGCTTACATTCATGAGGCAAAGCAGGCAGACAGTGAATGGCCAGCTTTTAGCTATTTCCTTTACCTGGCAGCCTTACAGCATCTGAAGCAAAAAGCATTGTGAATGTCCTGTTTCTGCAAAAAAAAAGAAGTGAAGGAATTTAAATGTTTAGTAAATCAATTCAGTCCAAACTGTTGTCTGAAACAGCAGTTGTGTTTGGTAGTTGAGTTTGGTAGAGTTAAGGGGACAGTTTCCCTAAAAATAAAAGTCTGTCATCATTTCCTCACCCAAACACTGTTTGTTTATTCCTCCTATGAAATACAAAGATGTTGTTGCTGCTGTTTTGCATAGAATGAAAGTGAATATCAAGCTACAAGGCAAACAGAGTATTGACTGAAACTGTGATCAAATTGTGGAAATAGAGAGTACAGTTTTGGAGTTTGACAGCTGTGGCTCACTATACTCTTTTATAGGCAGGACATTCTGCAAAGTAATGTGTGTTTCATGGAAGAAAGAACATTCAGAATGATGAGGGTGAGCAAATAATGAGAATTATGAACTCTGTTTACCGCTGGATCAATGTTCCAACCCTCACATGAGGTTGCTGAGGCGTCTGGTCAGAATGCCTCCTCAGAGGTGCCAGATGGAGTGTGTGGCAGATAATGGGGAGATGTCTATAAGCAGAACTGGATTAAGTGTATATTGTAATAATACAGTGACTCAGTCGTGCTGTGGTGATTTTACAGAACATTGCAGGAAACGTTTCTTGTTCTGTTGTGTTGAAAGCACCACAGAACTCTCCACTATGAGAGTGAGCGGTCCAGAAGCTTGAGATGGAAATGTCCAGATGTGCTCAGAGTTCTTTGTAGATATCAGCATGTACATGTTATAGACTGCTGCTAATCACATACAAGTACGGTTGTCCTCGGCACATTCTATATCAATATGTAACATTTAAAATATTACAGCTCACAGGACAGGTGTCTTTCTCCTTAATCTTTAGTTAGATTCCAGATATTTGGGTCTGAGCCATTCATCTTTTGAACATTGTTGCTACACAGAGGCATAGTTCACCCAAAAAGGAGAATTCGGTTATCATATCCTCATGCCTGTTCCAAATACATACAACGTTCCTCAGCAGAACACAAACAGCTTATGATTGAAAGTAAATGAGAACTGGAACCGTTACAGAAAGCACTGTGTGAGAAACAGTGAGACTGAATCATTCACATCAGCTTGAACTGAACTGAATCTATGAACTGAATCAAGTAATTCACTGTAAAGATATGACTCACGGGAAAAGATTTGTTCATGAATCAGACATTGCTGCTTTTCTTTTTTAACGTACCAAGTGAACTGATGAGGACATCAAGATGGTCAGCGAGTAACATGACTCACAATACAGTAACTATATCACACGTTTATAAAAACACGTTTATGATACTTTATGGACTATTGGAACTATTTACAAAGGGCTGTAGCTGCCTAGTTCATCAAATTTCATTTAAAATGAATGTGAGAAATATGATTTTAAGGTTAATACATTTTCATTAAACATTCTCAAATATAATCATGTGGATAAAGTTTAGAGCTTAGAGTTAAAGTTTTAAAGCTTTAATTTCACACAAGACGACTAGTAAAGTTTGTCAGAACAAGTGTTGACAACCAGACTTTAAACACCACAATAATCCAGAAAGAGAGAGAGGAGACACATGACGAACATACACAACCCGCTTTGTGTTTTTATTAACTGTGTGTGGCATTGTTTCATTGACAAGTATATCACTATATGTTCAAAAGTACATTTATATTTTTCACAAATAGCTGTAAGTAGCAGAACGGCCAAAGATGTTACAACATTTGAGATGAATTAACGCTGATAAATGCATTTTAGCGTAGTTAAGGTATTGATTTAATTTGACATTAAAGCTACTTTTGCATTAACGCTGCTGTTCTGTGACTTTACAAAATGGCAATCGTAAAAGAACAATGTATTTTTAAGAAGGACAGCAGTGGGCTTCTGCAGGGTAGATGCACTGATTTATTAGGAGATATATTTTGCATACATAAGTATATATTAAAGATATATAGATAATATAAAGACAAACCAAGAAAGAGAGAATATCAGCTAATTCCAAATCTGCCACAACAACAGAAAGATGATTTATTATTTTACTCAAGTGACAGAACTGAAAAGTCATCTAATGAATAGCTCTATAGTGAACATTGTTACTGGAAACTCCTGAACTGTAATAAGTAAAACAAGTTGTGCAAGTAAACCATTGGTGTGTTTTTAGCATTTTCAAGCTTGACAGCTCCTGCCCTTCTACAATAAATGATTACAAAGGAATTTTCATTTTTGGGTGAACTATCCCTTTGAGAGTTAATGTTCACTGGATCCTCAGATTCAAACTTCCAGCCCTGTTTAAATTATGATTCTGGAATATTGTGTTCAGGTAGCTGTGAAACGTTGTTATATAGATGTATCGCTGCTTGTGTAAATGTAAATAGTTTTACACATTTCAGAAATGCAGTGCCATCACATGCCATGTGTCTGTCGTTTTGTTATTTGAGGAAAGATCTAGTGGTTGTAGTGGTTTATAAATGGTGTAAACATCCACAGGTGCCTTAAAATCAGTGTTGAAGACTAAAAATGATTTGCATGACATTTGAGGATTGGCGACACCCTGCTGTGTGTGTTTTTATATGATCATGTGATTTGGGCTGTTTTATGCATTTCAGATCATTTAGGAGCTCAGAGATGTTAAAAAAGACGCATTATTGGTGAATCATTGACCAGCAGATGGAATCTGACTGATATTGTGAGAATTTTTGTTTGGGGTGTAGTTTTCATGGACTATTGTGTGCAGATTTGGGTTCTGTATTTGAACAGGAATGTGTGATGGTGATGTGTTCTGTATAAATATTGAGATATTATTAAGTGATCCTTTTGTAAGCCGGGCCATAGCTAGAAATATTAGAATACAAATGAAAAAAAACTAAAGAAGATATTTTGAAGTATGTTGGTAAGCAAACAACAGTGGCACCTATTCACTTTCTCGAAGACATTTCTCAAAATATCTTCTTTTGTTCCACAGAAAAATAAGTCATAGGAATGACGAGGGTGAGTAAATTTTCATTTTTGGGTGAACTATCCCTTTAAGAGCAAGGAATGCATGAAATGCAGGAACCTTCAGTTTTGATCTATATCTGTTTTGACAGACTCAAGAGGGCTTGTTCATCTCTACAGACTAATACAGTATTAGACTGATGCTCATTGCCAGTGTCCAGCTCTGTCACTCACTTTACCAGACTTGCCAGAAGGTGCAATAGTGTATAAATACATGGCAGGCATGTGGTGTTATTACCTCTTGTGTGGTATTTATGGCAGGACACAAATACTGAGTTATTCTCTCTGCATACAGAGCGATTGGTCTTGCCTTTCTACTATGCAGCAGCTCTATTCTGAGTTTCTGAATTTCAGGAGACACTTATCCATAGAAACTGTTTTGCCCGTTTATTATGAAGGCCTTTTTATCAAGGAATAACAAACAGGCCTCACTACCCTACTGAAAAGACCAGCAGGAATTTCCAGGCTGGTTTGGTGCTGGGTAATCAGGATGGTTTTTAACTCATGAAGCTGGTTGACCTAAGAAGCTAGTCAAATCGCCCGATGAGGACACCAGCCTCTAAAACACAACAGTTTCTGGTGACTAGCAGGGCTGATGTTTTTAATGGGAGTTGCTGCTTGTAACAATTGACTCACATAAGCCCCGACAATATTTGACTTTTTTCACCAGTGTCCACTTGACGGAATCATGGGCAGTTGATGGTAAATAAAATCACATCTGAAACCCGTTACATGATTACAGAACAAACATACCGCTCTGCCACGTTAAGTTCACTGCACTACAGGGCTGACCTTTAACACGTTTACTAGTTTCTGATTCTCCTGTGAGAGTCAGTTCCTCCATAATGCAATGACAGAGATTGTTCTGTGAACAATGCTGTCAGTTACTGAAACTGAAAATGTGAAACAACGTGAAGAGTTTCAAATGTTTAAGACGTTTGAGAGGTTAAACTGGTGCTTCATTTGTCAGGCAGTTGTGTTGGATTCATTCAGACACGGCTGGATTTTACCAGCACAATCAACACACACACACACACACACATTTACTCAAAAGAACCACAGAAATCATTGAACAGTTGCCCCCCACTCTCGAGTTGTGAGATGCTATTGACGGTTGCTCATGGTTGTATATTGTTCGGCAGCTGAAGGTTTTGGCTGTGGGGACGTTCAGTACAGATTGTTTGTTTCGCTGCCTGTTCAGCAATAACCTGAAGGATTTTGTTCATCAATCATGGCACAGACACAATTTGACATCCTTGTTTTGCTGGTAGATGGGGGGGATTTACAATGCGTTTACAAATTGCAACTTGTTTAATTCCCCTTAAACCTTTACCATGACCCCAAAATAACATGAAATGGTTTGTTCTTAGTTTGTCCTGGCTGATTTCAGAGATGTAGTTCTCATGTAGTTTACAACATCAACAGTAATGTGGTTAGAATAAGCGAGACCTCGCACATGAGATGGACTACAATAGAGTTTTAGAGAACAGTTTGACTTCAGACTTGTTTTGAATCATTAAATATATCAATAATAAGGGAAGAATCTAATGCCAAATATACAATATTTATTAAAAATACATATATTAATAAATGAATACATGCCTAATTTTTTGCTTTAACCCATGTTTTAATTTAAACTTTGTCTAGATTATTTTATTAAGATATGACAGCATGCAGGATCGTAACGAAAATTGAATGTATGATTCGATGTTTCATTGCTGTTAGTTGTTTTGGCATTTTACAAGTAGTTTGGTATTTCTACAATTAATTTGCCTTTTATTTTGAGTCATAATCATATCTCTAAATATAAACTTTTGGGTTTTTTGCAGATGAGGATTCTGTGAAAGGTTCGGTCCTCCTCTGCTGTTTTAGTTTGGCTTCAGTATTTTCAGATTTGATTAATCTCTTTGAATAATTGAATATTACATATGATCATTTGTTGTACATAGAACTATTAAACTTTTTTGAAGAAAACAAAAGCAAGTATTCAAGTCGTTGCTGTCTGGTTTCTTTTGTGTATAAATCATAATTTGACTGTAACACAAATATCATATTACATTTAAAGATGAAGAAATTAAGTTAGATGTAATCCAGTTATGACAAAGATGCAGAAAACAAAAATCCTGTCATTTCCAATCTGTTGAATCCATATGTTTATTCTGTTTAAAGTGACTGTCTGATAGAGATATGAAGTAAAAAGTGCAAAATTAAAAATCAGGATGATAGCTAACCATGTATACATAACAGTTCACATAGCTCCTAAATACTTGATTCTGATTGGTCAGTCTACTTTTGCCGTCATAGTTGTGTAATGTGTGCTAAAATGAAAAGTCACGAGAAATAACTTTTAATATTGTGTATATATTACATTTGATTTTCAAAACTTTTCTTGAAGCATTACTTACCACAAACATGTTACTGAAGGCTAAGATTACAAAATGCTGCCTAACATTTTAAAGCGGTTGGGAATAGGTGCTATCATTTCATAGATTATCATTTCATAGACGCGGAAAGTTACCTTTTATTTCTCTCAAAATACTTAGAAAAGTTGTTCATGATTGTGGTGATGGGTAAAGAAACCACTAGTAAACCACAGAGAATGCAGAGGGTGGCTACAATTCTCCCTGCTGCTGTCTGTGGATATACATCCCCATAGCCCACTGTTGTCATAGAAACAATGGCCCACCACCAACAATTAGGAATGGAGGACATTTTGGATAAAGCTTCCTCCTTTTCAGTGTAGTAGATCAAAGTTGAGAAGAACGATATTCCAACTGTAATGAAAAGAATGAGAAGGCCCACCTCATGGTGGCAGTGTTTCAGAGTTTTCCCAAAAGCTCTCACACCTTCTGAATGTCTAGCAAGCTTTAGGACCCTGAAGGTCCTCATTAACCGGAGAACCTGAACCGCTTGTCCAATGTTGAACAGACTTTGGTTGTCTTCATCCTCTTCAGCCAAACTTTCAAAGGCCAGTATCACGTAGAAGGGCAAAATAGAAGCAATGTCGATCATGTTCAAAGGGTTTCCCAAAAACCTCCACGGGTGAGGTGCTGCCACCACCCGCAGAGTCAACTCCACTGAGAAGAAGCCAACACAGATCAGCTCCAGACAGGCCAGCACAGAATACTCACCATCAGTTGTGTGTCTGAATTCAGGCATGCTGTGGATACACATGACCACGATGGAGGTCAGAATGACCACCACTGAGACCACAGCTACACCTTTTGAACATCTAGAGTGACTGGGATCTTCAAGGGTTTGCCACATTAACTTCCGCACGTCTGAGCACCACGTGCCCTCAAACGTCAGGTCACTGCTTGCAACCGAGATCTCTCCAGATGATGCTTCACAGCTAGACTCCACAATCTTCTCCCTCTCATCTTTTCTCTCAAGGAACCAATCAACACAGCAGGCTTCTAGATCCACCTCACAAAGACCCCAGTATTCCATCTCCTGAATAAAACAAAACACACACAGCTCTTCCAAAGCGTGAAAGTGGCCAGTGCGGTAGAAATTGAGGACACAGTGGAAGACTTGTGGACTTCTGTCAAAGTAATATTCCTGCTCAGCTGGGCTGTAGTCATCACACAGCTCCAGGATGGCTGCATCGCTGCAACACTGAAGTAACTGAGCCATACGCATGTTTGGGAATCGCAGGAGAATGCAGCGCTCCACCTTGTGCTGAGTGCCTCCAACATTGATGTTAACCAGATCTTCCCTGCCTTGATGGTGAAGAACTTCTCCATACATCATGATGGAGGTTCTGTCATTTCAGGAAACAATGTTAGATTAACAACACTAAAAATCAACAAATCAAGACTGTACATAACTATAAATCTAAATGCATGAAATTCATCATTTTTATACTAGCCTTCGGGATAAAATCACACAAGTGTTCACTAGATTTAAACAGAAAGGCTGAAGTGTCTTCAAGTCTTCTGGATTAGACAGACCAACAGTTCAACAAACTTCAACAGTCTGAGACTTCTGATCATTAAGAGTGACGTCATTCAGAATGAATAAAACATCAACAAGCTTCGTCTTGTTATTTTACATTTAACGGAGGAGTTAAATTGCATCAATGCAATTAAACGTGTTAGTTTAAAACGTTAAATACTAAAAAACGTAAAATACTTCAAACGTTAAAAGTATTAGTTGGTGATATTGTAACACTAGCAGAAGCAGACAGAAACTTCATCAGCAACACGTCTGAGAGAAACCTCTCACAGAAGTGCAGCTGCAGAAGATGCTGCGGGTTCGAGCTTCTCACCTGTGCGCAATGAAGGACAATCAGACCGCTCATATGCGCCCGCAGACCCGTGAGGTTTCCTGACATACCTCACCGACGGTTCTCCAGACGATGAGCTCCTCTGAAGTGCGGTACGTGCTGCACTACACGAGTGTAATTCAGCTCCGGGTCTGATGTTCAGGTTCTTGTTCTGCTCGCAGGGTTTTGTGGTTCTGTGTGGTGGCCGCGGCGCGCGTTCAGGCTGCAGGCGCCGGTAAGCGGTCATCGGTCATCGGTAAGCGGTGAACTGCGGCCTTTAACACGTCTGGGTTTGACTAATGGACGGGTTGTTTGTGGACAGATGAGATACGCGCTGAATGTCTGGGCAGTCGAGTGCAGTTCAGCATCGGCGGCTCCTCCGGCGCCGGAGCTCTTGTGGAGGTTTACGCCGTCAGTAAGTTGATCTTGTAAGATGGTGATCTTGCTGTGATCGGGGCAGTAAGTGATGGTGATCTTGCTGTGATCGGGGCAGTAAGTGATGGTGATCTTGCTGTGATCGGGGCAGTAAGTGATGGTGATCTTGCTGTGATCTCTGGGGTTTCAGACGACACCCTCACGGTTCCTCTCACAGCTCACCTGGCGGCTCAGTGTGGCTACACTCAGAAATCTGACCCCTGGGGTAACACAATAGTCTCGGCATCCCTGCAGAGCTGTTTTGCACAGAACAAGGTACATGTCCTCATAAATTAAGCATCCCTCTAACCAGCTCTCCTGTAACTGTAATGTATCATGAAGATAATGAATCAGGCTGAAGGTGGAAATGAAGAAGCTTTTCATATAAATTGTAATTTTTTTTATACTCTGTAGGGTGACCAGGAATTTACAGTAGCCATGCAGTTTAAACTGTATGAATTTCCAACATTATCTGAGAAGGTCCATGAGGTCTTCAAGTCCTGCAGTCACACCATGACGTCACGTGAAATTTTGTGTCAGACAAACTTCATGGAGGCAAGCAATATTATGTTTATTTTAACCTGCCAGTAACTGAATGTAAGTTCATGAATTGTCCGTGTACAGGTGTAAGAGAACAGCGGGAATAATTTCAGTTTGAAAGTAGATGAAGTTTCCGGACATTTCCATGTGCACTTTCTTAACATTTTATACAAGGAAAACGATGTTGAACTGATTGTTATCCATCTGACTGGCCAGTGGCAAGTACACTCCTGCTGATGTGCCATTGAAAATGTGCTCGTCTGTTTAATGTTCTTTCAGGTATCTGTAAGGAATGCAATACCAGAAAAGACAACAGCATTAAAACAGTGGGTAAGTCTTCTTTGTTTATGAATATCATCACAAAAATATGTCACTCATTTATTAGTGGCACCCTGTCAGTAACTCGATTTCCCAGTCTCCATTTACATCATGAGTGTGAGTTTGTGTGAGCATGCACCGCTCATTTTCCTCAGAAAAACGCAAAATCTGGTGTGATCTTTGTGATGCAGTAAATTCTGACATTGCTCCTTTTTGACAGCCCACAGTTGTTCCTAACTTGCAGCTGTGGAAGGTCATCCTGTACACCCCTGAGGAGAAGGCTTTTGATAAAGAGGACCTGCAGGGAATGGGTTATAATATTTACAGCTCTCCAACACGACTGGTGATGCGAAGCCCCTACAACATGGCAGAAAACTTTGTACAAAATGTATGAACTGAGTGGCAGCAGGTGTTTCAAGTGTTTCTAGTGTTTGTGTGACGTGTCTGTATCAGGTTGCAGGTGTCGACATGATGGTGTTCAAATCGGTGGTGTTGTACCGAGATCGCTGGATGATGACGATAGTGGAGTCATCATCTGCCTGTCCAACCAGTAAGACCTCGGTGTCTCACTATTCACCAAGACGCACTATTCGCCTTTATTTACTTCCATCATTAACTTATGGTCTAGTTATTGCAGCAGGAAGCTCATAGTTTAGTGTCTGCCAAACGTGTAATGTAAATTTATCTGAATAAAAGAAAATGATTATGTAATTTCTCCAGTTCATGAGGCAACCTTTAAGTTCACTTCCTGGACTATTTAAATCCTGGTGAAGTTCTTAAATCCTCAATAACTGAAAGATAATGGGTGTAGGTCTGAAGAACATTGCACTATTTCACCTCAGATGGAGCTGCTGTTGTTGGTCAGCTAATTTCTTGGCATGTTCCTCGTCACATCACCCCTCTGGTGTCCTCAGAGGTTGAGATACTGGAGGTACACCTGGGAGTTAATGGGAGGCGACTCACACCTGCAGAAACGACCAGCCGTAACTTTACTGTGAGCTTCACAGAGTCCCAAATAGTTGTTGAGATTCCTGTTGGGGCTCCTGATGGATACTACAAGGTTTGGTTCTTCTGCTGCATTTTGCTCTCTAACTTGAATATAATGACCAGAACTTATTTCATTGCAGAGTCATGTTCATATGGACCACTACCATATCAGTTACACCATAGAGCCCATGCTGGAGGTTCTGTGGAAGGAGGGGCTGGATAAGACCACCTATACAGTCCTGTTCCCCATCACCACCCCTCTGATGCCCTGGCTGCCCCAAATCACTGACAGTGAGTGTTGAATTCTGGGAAAAAACCTTTGACTCATTGATTTTCAAGAGGGTTGTTTATGTGACCAGATACTCGGGCCGAGCAGAAGGTGTTTGATGTCTTGCTGGGACACTTCCTGCCTGACGTGGAGCTGCTGAACATCACGTTGGGGTCTGAGGTGCTGAGCATCTCTGAGGTGATTGGTAAAGGTGCTGGTCTGCAGGAGCACAGCTTCCCCAATGGCACCAAAGCGTTTGCTCTCCAGGTTTTCTTCTCTGATCCCAGCGTCCAGAGAAAAGTGCGTTTTGCAGCTTGTGTGAATTTTTCACTGCAGCTCTACAATGTTTTGTGTAGCAGTGACAATGTTTATGGCTTTATTGCACGCTCACCGCTCTCAACCTTTCAATGAGTGTAACTTCTGTGTCTAATTGCTTTGATATCTGATAATAATATTCCTACATGTCTCGGTCTAATGAACCTCTCAGGATTTTTCTACATATGGTTATTGAACTAAATTAACAGTTTGCAAACAAAGTGCTGTTCTTTGAACATTTAAAAAAACAAATCACTAGACACTTCTCTTGGTTACTGCAGCTGTCTACTAAGGGATTACAACTTTAAACACTGTCTTCAGTTAAATCTGTAGGTGCTGGTCAGTTGTTCGTTGTTCAAATGTTTCATTCAACACACAAAATTTGTGGGTAATCTGTACCAAGAGTTGCATTTGACAGCTGTATGTGGGGTGTCCTTGTTTTGCTGAAACGAAGCTGCCTTCATGACAAATGTGACCTCCAGAGCGTGCATCCTTCAAAATGAGATGCAGTTTCTAACATGATAGCGTCTGTGCTGCAGAATCTTCGCCCTGATGCCACAACCTACACACTTCCCCTCGTCTTTGGATTCATCATCTTTCCTGAACATGCAACCTTCACTCACTCCACAATACTAGAAGCTTCATTAAAGGATATTGGTGAGTCATTGACTTCTGTCAGTGTCTCGAGTAGTCACCAGATCTGCTTCAGATGTTTGGGTTGGTTTGAACACGATGCTGCAGAACTTTTTTTTTTTTTTTTAAATGTGGCTGTTTTGTTTGTTAGTCCTCCCTAAAGCAGGGGGAAACTGTGGTCAGGAAAAGTTCAATATTTTTGTGAAATATGGCAGCACCCCAGAGTCGCAGCTGAAGATTATACTCGGTGACAGAGAGCTGAACCACAAGACCTTGCAGCGGTACAACCACCAGCACAATAAAACGCATTTCACCATTGATGTGCCTCTCCTGTCCCCAGATGTGAAATTTGAGGTATTCTGTCCTAAACCAGCAGCAAGTGCCTCTGATGTCAGATGTCTGGCAACCAGTAAAGCCAAAGAAAATGCTGAGTTTGTTTTTTTTTTTATCCTCTTTGCATCCCACAAGTCTGTTCAGTTGGCAGGACTCATCGGAAGACTGGATGTGCAGATTCATGATTCTGTGAATGGCTGGCATTTTAAAGATTTCTCTCTGGCCTGCCCTTTCTTTGTCCCACTGTTAGGTTGGTGCTTATTTTGTCACTGCTTCTTACATTTTAACTTAATGATATATTAAGTTTCTTTTGGTTTCTGTTCCAGAATGTTTGTCTAACGGAACGATGACTGTGGTGCTTCCTAAACTGGAGTCTGTGCCGAATCTGAATCCTGGTGAACTCTCTCTTAGAGACCCGGCCTGTAAACCCAGCTACAGTGAAGACCACTTTGCTTATTTTCAATTTGCGCTCAACACTTGTGGGACGTCAAGAACGGTACAGTGATGACATGGCTGCTCTTGTGCTGTTGCTGCACGTGACGTTTTAATAACGTTTTGCTTGTTTAGTTTGTTGAGAATACAATGAAGTACGAGAATGAAGTGACGTGGAAGAGAGACGGACCTCTGCAGAAGATCTCCGAATTGCTCTCTGAACCTCACAAGGAATACCGGTGAGCAGCTGAGGTTGTTTTGAGTGGACTGGGTTGATTGCAGAATTTTAGGAGGACTATCCTGGCTTTATCATCTGTGGGTTTTAATTGTAAATTTAAAAAGTTACGATAAGGCATTTACAATGAAAGTACACTGGGGCACAGTTTAAAAAGTATAGGCACATCTAAAAGGAATGGTGCATTTATTTCTGTGGAACACGATAAAATTAAAGAATATTGTTTTTCCTCTCCATGTAGTGAACAATCTCCAAAGAACAAAAGTAATTCATATTGTACACCAATATGTGATATATATAGCATATATTGTATTATGATTATAACTTGATTGGTATCTTGCAGTCTTCAAAATTAAGTCGTTATTTACTCAAGTCATTAATACGACGTCCAAACCAACTTTTAATCCGCAAACTGCTTTAACAAAAATGAGCTTCACATTTCAGCTTTTTAAACTTTACAGATTTTGCACTACAACAGCCAAACCAGTTAGTTTCTGGCAGTGTGTGAATTAAAAGCAATAATCTGTTTCTCTCAGGTTCACGGTGTCCTGCCTCTACACGGCCAATGCCACTCAGAGTCTTCTGTTCCACTCTGTGTCCCACACTAAAGAGCCGCAGGCAGATGTTGGGAGGGGTGAGCTCACTGTTCGCCTCAGGCTCTCTCGGGGTATGTAAAGCACAATTAACTGCTTGTTTGTCACTGTAGTTTATTTCATGGGTTTGACTGCTCGCACAACTATAGATTCAGAATTTGGCTTTTCTGAAGTACATTGTTAGCATTTTGCTCAATTATTGAGTTACATACAGATCAGTGTTCAACACAGTCTCCTTACTCTGATTTACAACCAAGTTTATGATCTGGCTGCTCTGTCATGTCTGAGTACTGCAGATGCCGTTCAGTTTGTTCCTACAGAACCTTTAGAATTTAAACTTTTAGTTTCAGAGATGGTGACAGAGTCAAGTTATGAATTACAGCTTGAATATAATGCAACTGGTCATGCAATTGTACGGTTGAAACGAGCATAAAACCACTAATACTGTCACTTTATTTTAAGAGAAATTTATTTAATGTTTAACTAATGAATGACAGTCCAATACAGTACATTATGTGAGATTGACACTTATTCTGCCTTTTTAACCCTGAAGATATGGTGTATAGACTCTTCTATCATGAGGAGGATTACCCGGTTCTAAAGTTTCTGAAGCAGCCTCTTTATTTTGAGGTGGGGATGGATCACTCCAGGGACTCCAGGGTGGCAGTAGTGTTGGAGAACTGCTGGACGACACTCGCCAAAGAGAGAGAATCCAAACCCAGATGGGATTTGATAGTTGATGGGTAATTTCTGAAACATTGTGTATGTGGTTGTTTCTACAAGGTTCTGATTCTTTTCTCTTATCAGCTGTGCGAATCCTAAAGATCCTGAACAAACAGCATTTCACCCTGTGATGGCAGATGAGCGAGTGCACTACCCCGATCACTTCAAGAGATTCGAGGTTAAAACCTTTGCTTTTAAGCATGATGGGAGTTCTGAACCTGATGAGGGCGCCACCATGGCAAGACAGGTAACCTGAGAACAACTGAACACTGACTACTGTTGTTACAATGGACAAAATGATTGAATCCTGCAGTGCTGCATGCTAAACTCCATCTAAGACTGCTGTAAATGTTTTCCAGATTAAATAGCTGTGCATGCAGTTCATACCTGGGGCAAATTACTAAAGAACATCTAAAAACAAGCAAATCAACATGATATTGGTGTCAAGCTTTGTAGTTTTCTAGCTCAGTTTTCTTCTGCTTGTAGGTATTTGTCCATTGTGACGTTGTCATTTGTCATGCTGAGAACACAGCTGATGGACGCTGTTACAAGCAGTGCGCTGTGACTCAAAGTCCCGGCTCAAGCCACTCAAGTCGAGGTAATGTCTGAATTCATATTCCGATGATAATGTTGCAGTTTTCCCATATCTGACTGTGCCTCTCTTGGACAGTTCGCAGAAGATCAGCGGAAGTGCTGGAGCATCTGTCCACGGGCCCTATTCTTTTGATATAAACATGTAAATCCATTTCCTCTGTTGACAAGGTGTACATACTCTGAAGTATTTCTAAGGGTGTCAACGTTCTGGTTTCATAAGACTTCTGGTTGTAGAAGATCTTCTGGCCGTCTTGATTCTGCTGGAGAAAGAACATCCATTTTCTGTCAAGTCACATCCAAGTTAGTGGATGATTTTGACTGCCAGAGGTTTAACTTTACTGCCACAACACTGTAAATCTGCCAAATTCATTGTTAACAAACACAGACTTTTTTTTTTAAACGATTCTTTTGTAGCCATCATGGTTGTCCACTAGAGGGCATGTCCAGTTTAATAAATTAATTTTCCCAACAAGAGGATAAAACCCTACTTCCATTTGTTTTTTTTTTTAATTTTTGGATGGAAAGTTTAGGAACAAATGATTCAACATTTGGACATGTTGAAATGTAGGAGCTTCTGGAGGTACACTGCTGGTGCATAAGCAAAGCAAAAATAAATGATAAATGAAATAAACCAATATTAATAATGGCAGAATTGTGACACTGTTAGTAACATTATTTTTAGTTTAAGTTGAAGAAAACTGGCCAGGCGTGCTGTAATTCCCTAACATCTAACATATTAGGTTATTTTGTGGATAAAAGATGGAAATCCTTTACATTTTGAACTGGAATTCTGTCCCCTCTTGAGATTTACTGCCTGCCTGCCTGACTGGATGTTGTTAGTAGACTGTGTGAAAAGTGAGGCATGAGTGTTGAATTTTAATTATTAGCTGTTCCTATAAATATATACAGCATATACAATTCTGTCTTAAAAGCACATTAGATGCTTTAAATAAAAATGTTTAAGATATTTACATATTTTGTACTAAATCCATAAAAACTGGCAATATCTCCAGGATGCTTGAAACAACATGCCTGTAAAACTAACCATTTTAAAGGGTGGTAACATCAAATGTAAAGTTCAGTTGTAGTTATGGTATTATTTTTGAAAACCTCATGTTGCAGCATTTTTCACGTGCCTAAAACTTGTCATAGTGTTGCGCTGTTTCCAGGTTGTTCCAAGCATCTCCTGAGATATTTAAGGTCTAAGACTTTAGGTATATTACAATGTCTGAGTCCATTACTGCAAATGCTTCAGTTTATCGTTTCCCTTTAAACTACAAATTATATTTGCATAATTTGAGAGAAGCAGAATTGACATTCAAGATATACATTTGTATAAATGTACACGTGCATATATAGAAAAATAGTCAAACAAAATGCACAGCTTTGCAGCAGTAATGGGCGCTGTAGATCATTAGGCTGAACTTAGTAAATGAGTTGAGTCACGTTAAAGAAAAAGCCGCAGGAGTGTGTATTGTTTTTGCACAGATAACAGCTGAAATAGTGGAGGGGGGAACATTAGGGCTTACATGGGCTTCTTGATAAACTGACTGTGCCATTCTCTGGTTCTTATCACAAACAAAAACACTTTCACGGTTTCTCTTCAGACGTTTCATTGCGTGACATTGTTTCTGCAGCACTCTCTTACTGCATATAATGGCTTTTCTCATTATGTGATAATGATAACTAGGCTTTTATAGGTTTCATAGATGTTGCTGTGGAATCGTGAGGGTTGCCAGATTATATTATTATTTTACATCCTAGTGATTTTTCATAAAATGCTTTTAATGAATTTTTTATAAAAATCTTCCGGAAAGAGAAGCACATGCTGTAGCAGGATATGTCAGTTACACTACACGATGAAGCCATATACATCATAATACCAATGTTCATGCCCTGTTATGTTAAACTGTAATCAGTATTAGAGAATAAAACACACAGAAAGACATTTATTCATTCAGAGTTATTTGTAATTTTTATGGTGTTCACATAATCATGCTTTTGTCAGAAGCTCGGGGTACATAGCATTCATCATCAGATCACTTTCCAGGGCTCTTTGATATGTTCTTCATATGTGCTATAACTTCTCATATATGATGATGCTGTTGGATCTTTTGGAGGACAGCTGCCTCTCTGAATTCCACTGTAATTTAACACAGACACAATGTAAGCAGTCTGTTTACAGTTTTTATTCTCCACATGCAGGTCACGTGTGTATGTGTGTAATTCACTGTGTGTTCTCTACAGTTCAGATTCACATACTAACAATAACTTCCTGTTTCTGATTCTGTCTGTAAGGGTTTTACCTCTGACAGATGTTTATTAATAAGAATCTGAGAATTATTTAATTCTTAACTTTATAATTCAAGAAATAATTCAATTTACAAAGTAAACTTTACTGTCATTGTGGTGGCATGATGTCTTTTTATTACACTGTATGTGATTTGGGGTAATTTGTACATTATTACAGTCATTGACAGTAGTTTTTATATATTATCTCTTTAATAATTTTTTTATTTATTTTGTAATTCAGGCATTTCTGCATTTTTTATTTTATTTATTAGTGATTTGTTAGTTTGCACAGTTTTTCATGCCAATAAACACTATTCTGTAATTCACATTATTCATAAAGAATGTTTATGTTTTTACTTGCCCGTGCCAATTATTTACAACAATATACATCACTCAGCTTTGACTTCCTGTTTTTCTTCAGAGACGTCCTGATACAGGCTGGTTGATTAAAGTGCTGAGCAAAGGGTGGGCTGAGCCACTTCAGTTATCTCCAGGTACCCCAGACCTTCATTCTGCAGCCCTGTTTGCCTCACTGTCCACTCACATTAACTGACATTAACTTGTTTCAAAAGTGTTTTCATTGCAGTTTTCTTGAAAACTGAGTGATGTGAAAGTTTTGTGAATTTTTAGCAAAGGAACAGAACAATTTTAGAGTTATTAAGAGCTTTAAGTTTATCGTACATGATGTCGGCAGACTTAGACAAGCTTCTGATTTTATCTGCGTAATTGAGGCAAAGAATTTTGAGATATTATCAAATGTTTTACTATCGAAGAAAAACCTCAGACTTTGAATGTCGCTAGTAATTTGTATGTTAGATGTATTGCCAAGTTCTTCTAGCGTGACAAAAAGAAATATAAATAATCAGGAATGAATATAAAAATAATCACTGTGTGTAGTTTCTGGTCCACACTGACAATAGGCCTACAATCTCTCCAGATAAGGAAGTCCAACAGATAAACTAGGAAATGGGCAGAACTTAATTAGCAAAAGAGTTTTTCTGCTCTTGCTTCACCATCACTGGTAGGATGAAGTTTTAAATATCTGCCTGTGCCACACAAATACAAGCACTGAGCTTGTGAAAGAAAAATATCTCTCTCTTCTGTAAGTGATCTTCTGTAAAACCAAAAATGGGGAAAGAATGTTAATAACACCTTACAATACTGGTGTTAATCACCAACTGACTTCAGCATCACACAGCATGCCCACATATCGCCCACAATCTGTTCTGTATGTCTGATAACCCTGAAACAGCATGTAACATAATCAGCTCAGCCTGATCCGATCACAATTTAAATGAACTTCCAAACTGGCATGGCAGTCAGACACTCGAGGAGGCAGAAGACCGCAGCTGGTGCCAGTCACTAGTGCTTCTAGTGTCTTGAAATGGGGAGTGAAGTTTACACACTGTGCAACTCGTACCAGCTGCCATCCTGTAGATTACATAATAATAAAACAAACTGTAGGTTTAGACATTGGGTTAAGATCAGTCAAAGATCTGGCTGCAGGAGACTAGTTAATCACAAAATAAAAGCCTACTGCAGTTAGTACTTCAGGTTAGTATGAGCAATATTGCCTGAATCCTTTCCAAAGACATTGAGTAGAAAGCAATTGTATTATTTGTTCATTCTCGGACAATGACAGCTCCTGTATATGTTTGAATTTTTTTATAATTCTGTTGCTCTGAGTATTTACTGTTGTCTATCAAAGCCATGTATATTAGCTACGCAAACAAAGTTAATTCTGATGTTGTGCTTCTTGTTTAGCTAAGAGCAAATTCCCTGGCAACAAACTCTTAAAGTCATGGTTTCATTTCATCTCATCGGCTGAAGCATTGTGTGTGAGTCTCACAGACGGGCCTCTGTTCAGCATCAATAACATGTTTCACATATCACAGATCTGAAAGCAGCACTAAATCAGACTCCTGCTGTCAGACAGTCACAAGTGATCTCCACTGCTGTGAGCTATTTAAAACAGATATTCAGTCATACACTCATAGACAAACAGGCAAAATATATGCCGACATTCATGATCATTTTGGTTTATATGAAAATTCGGCTGTTGTTTTTAATCACTGTACACTTGGAAGTGTAACCAGAGTCTTTGTCAGATGATGGACAAGTAGAAATGTTGTCCTGTGGTCTGTGATGAAGAAGCCCATAAAGTTTTCATCTCAAGCCAAGGAGAGAGAAAACTACTGCAAAAGAATTTTGTCTTGGACGGTGGGAATTTTAGTAAATGATCTTTCATTTGACCTAGAGTCAAGCATCTGTTTTGTTTAGGATTTTGGTTTTTGATAACAGGGGTGTAACGATATACTAGTGACATGGTTGGGTTCATATCACGGTTTTGGTGCTACAGTTCAGTTCTGTTAGCTGTGGGGGGGCAGGTTCATAGCATAGCACCAGCAATGCTAAAGAACACTAGATTCACATTTAACTTCATAATAATACTTAAAGACACTAACGTGAGTAACTTGGGAGTTCTCCTGTCAGAAGCTCATATGGGGATGAATTTTTGAAAAGTGTTGCTTTATTGCGGTCATTGCTCCAGCACCGCACTTTCATTGATTTTAAACACAACTGAGGATTGTGCCTCAACTCGCTTAAAGTGCAGAAAACTTTAAAACTATCAGCAGCTTTACGTAGCAATCTATGTTTAGAAATAAACAAGAATGCACTTCTTTACACGCAGATCCCTCAGAGAGAGACAGAGAGAGAGTGCTGATTTACACTGATTTATGGCAACAGAGAAGCAAAAGCAGCTTTAATGCCGATATCACTTCCTTCTGAACAACAAAATGACTTTCCATTGTATTTTTATAATCGTTACATAATGAGCAGCTAATGTATGGGAGCCTGCTGCAAAACAAACAAGATGCTGAACTGTTCCTGATTACCAACATCTAAAGCACTGATTACTAGCCTGCGTGGGTCTCCCTCCTGCTCCCCTTATCAGACAGCACAAGCTTTCCCACAGCCCCTCACCACAGGAAATGAGGGTGTGGTGGCTATCAGCATCTGCAGTCCTGCAGACCTGTGCCACAACCAGCAGGTTCATTTGTACCATCAGGCTTCAATATAATGGTATAGAAAGACCTTCTGATGATCGATTCATCATAAGTCTTCTGTCTTTCTTTCCATTCACAAAAGCCTTTCACAATTACCTTCCACAATTTAAAAACACATTTGAATTTTATCAAATCACATTCACATTCCAATTCTGGAACTCATCAAGAGTTTCAAAGGATGCAGGCGTTTCTTAGGATAAATGGAATCTGGAAAGGCCTTTATGAACACACAGTGATCCAGCATATATATCTAAAAACGAATTTTTTTTAGGCATGTCGGAGTCTGGGGCTCGTGAGCAGCTGGGAGCTGCGTGCAGTGATGAATCTGGGGACAGCGGCTGTCTTGAGAGCAGGTCAGATTCACTTACACTCAGACACTGAACATATCAGCGTGAGGATAAACATTCTTTTTATGCAATCATAAATTCTCAACACACATTCTAATGTTCTGCACTGTAGGAAGAGTCAGTTTTCATAGTGAAATTCATACATAAATCTGCACCTCCAAAGGAACTTAGTGATAGTCTTTCTGTCTTTCTGAAGCACATTATTAAAGCTGTTCTCGTGACCTTACCCACCCTTGAGGTCCCTGAGGTCTGAACTATTGTATTTTTCCGGGGTGTGTATAATAAACATTGTGAGATAAGTTCCTAATATTTCTTCTACTTTGGTGCTGTAAGAATTTTATAAACATCTGACAGATAATTTATGCTGCTGACATGGTTTTAAATTCACACAGGTATTCAATTACTTGGTCTTAAACACTTTAAAAATGCCCATATGTAGGTCAGGAAAATGTACATTTTCCCGGGGGACATGCTCCCGATTTCCAGAGCAAGATCCATTTCAGGACTTTGGTATTTCTAAAAGCCTGCGTACTGGCCTGGTTGATCTTTATCGTCCAATGAAAAGAGTGCTGCCACAGTGAGATTTACAGCAGATAACCCATCAGTTCACTATGAATTAAATGTGCTATAGTGCATGAGTCGTGTAAACTACATACTGTTATTATCCTTTTCTCATCCCTGCTCACTGTCAATGAGTCTCACATCACCTTTTGTGGTTCACAGACGAAAGAAAATGGGTTTAGACTGTCATGACGGTGATTTAGTGATAAACTCTTTGAGTGTTTGTTCTGTGATGGTAAACACAGATATCTATTGCAGATGCAGACCACCTGACATCATACACTCCAGTATAATATATACAGTATAAGAGATTTTTTTGCTAATGATTTTTGCTAATGTTTTAAAAGTAGCTCACAGAAGATTGTGTGTTAATTGTCACCTAAGCTTTTGACAGGGTTCTAGTATACCAGCCTCAGGACCCCAGTTACTGGATCTCTCTCGTTCCTCAGCTACCTGGCATTGAGCCAAATGTCTGAGTCTGTGAAAAGGTCCTCCACATACACTTCATATTTACTCTGCTCTAAGTCATGTCTCACACACACTGGAATGCTTCAATTGTCTTTTTTTCTGCAGATATCGCTTTAGGAAGGACACAATAAATCAATGGTGATGCAGTCTACTGAGAGAAGTACGATGTGTGATATAGGAGACCCACTCATATAGACATACTATTCCCACAGAGTGAAGCAGAACTGGGTAATGTCATACACACCCCTAATCCACAGTTTCAGCACAGAGCTTTTATCATCTAAAGTGTTTTATCAGTGAAATGTGGATGATTAATGGAGAAAACGTCAAAAATGATGACAGAACATTAAAAAACAATAATAATCTTATCTGCATCTTCGAATACACAATGTTAACACACAGTACCCACTACAATTTAACTGTAATGTGGTTACATTTCATTTATAGATGAAATATGATCAGAATGCTATGGAGGACCGCATATGTTGTGTTAATGAAGTCCTGGTCATGAGATGCTGGTGAGGGCGGGTGTATAACAGTCAACACTGAAAGCAGGGGCTCTGATTTACTGAGGAGGTCAGGAAACCAGGAGACCTTTGGACGAGAGGAGCTCTGGGTATGAAACACAGATGCTGGGAAATCCTTCAAATGAGACTTCTGCTTCATGATTAAGATGATACACAGAAGTGCCTGAACTGACTCTGAAGGTTCAAATCTGCCATTAGATAAAAAACATGCTGTTCCCTCTGCTGAGCATCTGATAGTTTTGTCCACTGTGAATTTTCCCTTTACAAACAAACATGCAAACAAATGATTTTTTAAATAAATGAATCAGTCTTGCTAAAGTAATAAAATGTGCTATTTGAATTGTTAATCATTCATTGAAATAGTTGACTGAATTAGCAACAAATAAATGAATCAAATCAACATTACACAGAACACAATGACTCTGATAGATCTGGAGCTGATTTGCAGTAAATGTGCTTGTAAAAGTCATAAAATTCTAACTTATTAAAATGTCTCGGTCATAATAATAAAAGATTTTTAATTTCTGAGCAATAATAGGAGCAGTGCTTGTCCTTCGTAAACATCAAGTGTTATGTTTCGTTACCAGGGCAACACTTTACAGTAGTGCTGCATGTTTGATAGATGGGTTCTTACAACCCCAAGTTAAGAACAACCCCTGGAACAGAACATCTAACCTAAGATCACTTAGAAATGAACAGCACATCTCTCTATTAATAATTATAATCATAATGGTAATTCAATTCACATTTATCTGCATAATGCTTTTCACAAAACATATCATTTTAAAGAAGCTTTGTTACAAGACCAGAATTACAAGACCAGAAGTCTTTTATAAAAGGTGATATCAGAAATGTGTAAAATTATAGTACAAATATCATTTATTTATTTAAGTAAAATTAATTTGCATTTTAAAGCAATAACAATGTGATCATAACAATTACAATACAATTACACATCACTCCCATGAGAACGGCTGAAACCAGGAACAGAAACACACTGATGCAAAGCAATGAAAAGACGATGTTTAAACATTAGAATAATATAAATAATAAAATAATTCCTATCATTCAAATTCAGTTAATTCTGTTTTTATATTTACTACAAAAACATTTTTAATTGAAACGATTAATCCTATAAAAATACCATGTAATGCAAACACCAGTTAAAGTGTTGTATATCTAGACATATGTGCAATATAACTTCTATTTGTATATGTTACTCTGTGTGTGTGTGGGGGGGTGTCTCTCCTGTCATTGGTCTTCCTGAAACCAACAGCCAATTCAAAATCATGAGCTACTTTCTGCACTGCCCCCACGAGCCTCAGACAGCAGGACGAGTGAGAGAGCCACAAACAAGAAGACGGGCAGAGCAGATAAAGTGTTAAAGTATGCCAGCATTCGCCACCAACATGAGGCTCAAGTTCCCTGTGCTGGCCCTGTTTCTGGAAGTGGTGACCATCATCCTGTACGCTCTGTTTGTGGTGTATGACACTGGTGATGCTCATGGACATGAGGACGCTCATCATGCTGGACAAAACGACACTCACCCTGACAGTCCAATGACACTCTACCCCAGTAAGTATCTCTAATGTCAATTCTACCTTTAAAGAGTATATGATGGATTCTGATCAACACATTCATATAGACAGTTACTCAGCTCAATTCTGCACTTGTTCTGAAATGTTTTGAACCTGTCAGTCAGGTGGTAGTTCTGTGACTGCTACAGTTCTGGCTATACAGCATTTATTTTCTGATCACAAACATTAAAAAGTTAAAAGATTTGTTGGATTGTTTAACGTTGCAGCGCGTCATCCTCTATAATTAAGCTGCTTCCTGCCACACGCATCTCATTAAGTGTTTGCTGAATGTGAAGTTCATGTCTGTGAAGACTTTGGTGGTAATATTTCACTGATGTTCTTTTAGCGCGCAAGTCTCTAAAAATACTCTCAGTGTCATAGGCTCCTGCACTCTGAGGAGAAAGACAGAAAGGAACAGGATGATGGTCAGCCTTCAGGGGGTCTCAGATTGCCGTCAGGACACAGATTTAACAGCAGACATCAATTTGGACCTTTTACATAATTGTTTAGCACAAAAAAAATCGTATAACCATAAACATTAAATCTCAGGTAGGATGAGTTGGAAATTTACCATCCTGTGATGTGAAGAACAATAGACAGAAAGTATTTTCTCACTCTTAGAGGTTGATTAACTTATATGTTTAGGCTTATGTTATATTGAACTCCTGTGATCCATTTTTGTGGTGTCAGTCACCCATTAACCTCTGTACAGAAGAGCAGTATTTTATTCCATAAGATGACGAAAGATTAATATAACAAACATTTCCATACACAGTAAAAATAAATAGGATAGAGTTTCCTTAAACAATGTACACATTTACATTGCATTTCTTAAATGTTCTATATGTTCCACTTATTGACATGCATTTTTAAATACACGCCTTTTTTATCTTAATGTTACACTCATGGCTGCTTGCACACAGTTTGGACTGAAGCCATTTCTGGGGTGTGGAGAATATGAACATGCAAGATTAGCAAGATTAGATGCCCTCAATGTCTCAAAATTTGTCATTTGACTCGTTTGCTTGAAATTTTGAATCAAATTTTAAGGAACATTAAACTTGAATGTTATAAGAATAGAGTCATATTAATTAGCTGATGACCTGTTACCTGTACAAATAACACACACATTACTAACAAACAAGAGTGTTTTTGTCAACCAAAGAATTTAATGACCTGTGTGATGATGGGTGAAAAACAGAAGACACAGAGATGAAAACCAAAAGCATGTGTTTCTATATATTGTGAACATTTAGGCCATCTGCTACTTTCTGTTGGGGTCAAACATGCAAAACATTTCAGAAACGAGTATGAGAAGTTCAAAGAAAAGAAAATAAGAGGCATTTTAATCTTGGCCTCAAAGAAAACACAGATTGCTATGTTATGTCACCATGTGGTAAATTAGCGCTGACAGAATGTAATGAAGTCATTCACAGAGAAAAGAAACTTTCCACCCATTAGGAAAATGGAGCCTTTGAGATTTTATCAGCAAATCTGTTGCACATGAGGGACACAAAAACTTTCTCTGGGAAATGTATTTTGTTTGTTGTAGAAGCCGACAGTTGGGAAAATGGATTGTGCACCTTTACTGAGCCAGCAAAATAATCTGTTTTTCTGCTATGATACTCTATTAAAGTTTGCACACATCAAACGACCAGTGAAAACAGCTAGTCAGGACAATCACTGTATATGCATCACACAAGACCAGAAAGATCAGGGAACATGAGGGGATGATAAGGGCTGATGATCTTTGTCTTTCAGCTGCGTCACAGGCTAAATGTTTTTTGGAGGTTTTAGACAGAACTGCAGTTTAGTGCTCAACAACCATTAAAGCTTGGAAAAATAAAGAGATCTCTTGATTAAAGACAGACATAAAGCACAAAAAATGTATTAACAGTGACTCAATAGGAAATCAGAAGAATAGGTTTTGTAGACTGGTATGTTTGTGCCCCATCCAAGCTTGCTAACTAACCAGCAATACTTTCTTGGTCACCTAGCTTCACCAGAGAGACCCTGCTGGTTAACAAGCTTCACCAGCTAAGATTTGCTGGTGACCACCTTCGTAATGCTGATCCAACAGCTAAACGAACAGCACACCAGCATTAACCAGCCTGGACTGGCATGGACAGTCATACTGGTTTAAGCAGGTCTTATTACAAAGGAAATTTGGGGGACAATTTTGTTATGTAAAAACCTAAAAAACAAGATTGAATTTACAGTATTATGCAATAACAGATCATATTTTCATGTTTGTTTGTTTAAAGATGGCTTGTGTAACAAGATAAGACTGAAATCTGCCGATTTTTAATCTTAGTGTATTTATCTGAAGTTTTCCTGTTTAGTCTGTTTGATTACAGTATCATCGTACAGTAGCTATTTGTGTACGGACTGCTGCCAGCATGAGTATGTTATAAAATAAAGATATGATTATTTAAACAGACAGCAGCAATAAAAATATATGGCAAGCACATAAAATGTGAGTGCGTTTTCAGCAGATCAAAGTGTTCAGCAGTGCTGAGGTCAGATTGACGTCCTCACAGGGCTCGTCTCTTATCCTGATGTCAGGACATAAGCACTATGATTGATGGCTGTTTGGGTTTATTTAGATTACATGTGGATTAGTGAATGGATGGAGGGTTTCCAGAGACAGGGGAGGGTTTCTGAGGAAGCCTGCAGTAATGTCGCTCTATTCAGTGGATAGTGCCGCACCTTTCACAGGTCCACGCTTCCCAGTTCCCCTCGTCTCTCCCGGGACTGAGATCGAGACCCTTCCTGCACCTCCTGACAGTGGTGAATGTGCGGGGTTATGATCAGCAGCAGACACGCTCATACAGTGTGTATTGTGGTCTGATGTATCAGGTGATTTGGATCACATCCTATCTTCATGTCCAGGAATGTTGTCTGCAGAACTTCCTGCGTTTGATTCTCTTTTATACAATTTCCTCTCTGCAAGAAAAGATGGCAAAGGTCAGCAGAGCTTGCCAATCAGTGCCCAAATTATTTGAGTGATTTTGTATACTCTCGTTTTAAACATGCTATTTTAGTGTAACATTGAACGTTGATCACTTTTATCCGGTTCACTTAGACACACAAAGAGCATCTAGACTAATCCTGGACTACATGAGTCATGTGAATAAAATCATCATGAAAAGGGTTACTAAAGCAGGAATTACTCTACGACACTTTCTGTATGCTAAACAGAAATGTGTTGCTATAAAGATACTTATGATTTGCATGCAATTATTCTTTAAGATTTTTTTACTTTTCTGCTAAACATGTTAAGTATTCTCTGTTAGCAATTAACATTGTAACTTAAAGGAACAGATTACCTTCGAATATAGTGCGATATGAGTCACATGTGACTAGTTGTACAATGTTTTTTCCTTATTGAACCTTAACAGATCAGGTTACTATAAACTGTCATTGTAAGGAAAAGAACTGACACACTGACAGAATGATCATTTCAGCTTTACAAACTATTGTGTCAGAACATTTGTTATTGTTGAGCTGCTTTAATAACTGGACTAAACGCTCGTCTATATCTCAGATGTGGAGAAATGTCTCTTCCTCATCAGCTCTTTTTCCTCATCATGTGTTCTTCAGTGTTTCAGGATGTACATGTGATGATCTTCATTGGCTTTGGTTTCTTGATGACCTTTCTGAAGAGATATGGCTTCAGCAGTGTGGGCATCAACCTGCTACTGGCTGCCTTTGGCCTGCAGTGGGGTCTTCTCCTGCAGAACGTCTGGGAAATGCATGGTGGAAAAATTAAAGTCTCTATAAACAGGTTAACTCACAGTCGCTTTTATACATTATAAAGGGGTGATGGAAGGATCTTTAGGTGACTGATCTAACCTACTAACATCATATACATCATATAAGATCCATCAGTTAAATACAAATGTTCAATGAACACTAACATAACCAATGAAAAGATCATTCTGCTCTGAAACTCTGACTCAATCCCATAATTCCACTCTGCAGCATGATCAATGCAGACTTCAGCACTGCTACGGTTCTGATCTCGTTTGGAGCTGTTCTGGGGAAAACCAGCCCTGTTCAGCTCCTCATCATGACCCTGCTGGAGATCACCATCTTCTGCATCAATGAACACCTGGTGGTGGAGGTCATTAAGGTTCGTGCAGACATTCATTCATGCTGGCTGAAGTCACAGTCACAGACTGAAGGTGGATTTCTAATGCAGCATTAGTCCATGTGAAAGGTCGCACACAATCTTCACATAAACTCATTTAAAGGTCATCCTGAGGGAATCAAACTAAAGCCCTGTGGCTGATTTGGGTGCATCTGATAAAGGGATTGTGTGTTGGTGTTAAAGATCTTAATATCTTAACATAATTCATTAAACTATATTTAATTAATTATATATTAGTTTACAATAATAGAATAGTTTACCCAAAAATTAAACTTCTGTCATTATTTACTCACCCTTAGTCAATACAAATCAATATGCTGTTGTTTGCTGTGGATTGAACAGTTTTTTAAAAGGCCAAAATAAAACGGTAAAAAACAAATGTCAATGTCTTCTGAAGTTATATGAGCTTCAATGCTGCAATCTATAACTTACTTCTTTTTGGTTAAAACAAAAACAGTTATCGAGCAAATACTTAACAGATCAGTGTTCAAAGCAAAAAAAAAGTTTATTTTACAAGTTTAATGATTTTTAAGTTGAGCTGTCAGGTCCAATTACCCTGGAAATGTCAGTTTGGCTTCATTTGACTTTAACATACATAAAGAAATATGAATGACTGCAATTTAATGCTTTAAACAGAGATGGCGATAGAGAGGCAGAAGTTACACAGCTTTAACTGTTGTACATTTTTCATATGGAAGACATGGAAGATGTTCTCCTTTCTCAACAGGCTTCTGATGTTGGCGCCTCCATGACCATCCATGCTTTTGGGGCTTACTTTGGGCTGGCTGTTGCTCGTGTGTTGTATCGCCCTGGTCTCAGAAACGGTCATGAGAATGATGGATCAGTCTACCACTCAGACCTGTTTGCCATGATCGGTAGGTTTGAACCTGTTGTACATTAGCAAGATGTGTTGCTGGTGAAAATCATGACTGTGCTGCTTCAGCTGGAGTTAAAGGTACAACCATGTGTCAGTGACCTGTCTGAACCCTTTGAGGTGGAGGATTCTACCATCAAACCCCCAAATTCTGCATGAGGACATTCTGAGCCTGTTTGAGCTTGATATTGAGCTTGAAATTGAGCTCAGACAAGACACTTTACGTTTGTAGTTAAATAAATAAACACTGTATCTAATGTATGTACAGATGTTTCATATAACTGTGATTCACACTGACTCCTCGTGTGTCTGCAGGTACAGTGTTCCTCTGGATGTTCTGGCCAAGCTTCAATTCTGCTATTGCCGGTGATGCTCAGATGACAGCTGTGATCAACACTTATTTCTCTCTGGCTGCTTGTGCTCTCGCTGCTTATGCAACATCCAGTCTGGTAGAGAAGAAGGGCAAACTTGACATGGTGAGTCCACCAGTTTCTCTTCACTGCAGCCCAGCTCAGATTTTGGTAGTCTGTATGTCACATGACTCAGTTGTATTGTATTGCAGGTCCACATTCAGAACGCCACACTGGCTGGAGGCGTTGCTGTGGGAACCTGCGCAGACATGACCATCCAGCCATTTGGAGCGATGGTGATCGGAGTCGTTGCAGGGATTATCTCCACCCTCGGCTTCAAGTTCCTCATGGTATGACTTTTAATCTGAGTTCTCCCTGCTGAAAAAACACCTTCAACCAGGTGGTTTAAACCTGGTGTAGACTGGTCCAGCAGCTTAGCTGGTTTTGGTGGGAGGCAGAACAGAACACCCTGACCAGGCTGTGAGACCTAAAACCAGTTTTGTTTACTTTTAAGCAGGACTTTAAAATATTCTGATATCACATCATATATTAATCTGTTGTTTCTCTTTGGTCTCCTCAGCCCATCCTTGCCTCCAGTCTAGGAATCCAGGACACGTGTGGTGTGCACAACCTTCACGGCATGCCGGGAATACTGGGGGGTCTCGCTGGCATTGTGGCTGCAGCGTTTAATCTGAAGGAGGGGTGGGTAGCTGGGCAGAAGGTCTTTATATCGTGTCTTTGATATGTTTATCAGTGCAGCAGGAAATGGGTTTGCTTATATTTTGATGCTTGTTTACAGTGTTTCGGCAGCGAAACAGGCAGGTGGTTTAGCATCGTCTCTGGGCTTTGCTTTGGTGGGTGGACTCATCACAGGTGAGCTCTGAAACCAGCAGCATTTAAATGTGAATTCAGTTCCAATGAATCTTCTGTTCAACACAAAAGGAGAACTTGTGACTGAGGCTGTTTTGCATAACATCTTAAAATGACAAACACAAATCTACAGCACAACAAATAAAGCATTTATCATTCACCTCCTTCAGGTCTGATAATGAAGATTCCTTTGTGGGGACAGCCACCTGATCAAAACTGCTTCGATGACTCAATCTACTGGGAGGTATGATGTCAGGGAGAGAGAAACCATTTATTCATGTCAGCATGATGTGGTGAACACACTGCCTCTGCTGTTTAACTGCTCAGGAAAGCGTCTGGTTTGGTGATTGTGGGTGTGTTTGACATGCAGGTTCCTGAGGAGGAACAGGAGAATGAAGAGGGTTTGGCTCATGCTGATTATTCCAATAACAAAGCAGAGGCTTAAAGCTCCAAAGCTCCAAAGCTCATCACCACAAACCAAGAAACTGCTCCAGGAAACACCTCAGGGCTTTTACACCAACATCATCTACCCCACTTACTGCAGCCCTCAACATGCTGAAGTACAAGGAGATGTCTTCTGTTTTCTGTCATGTGTGTTTTTCTAAATACTTGATGATTTTTTAAATTACATATAACTCATATTATAGGATGTTAGGTATTATATATAATATTTATTATATATAATTATCAAAAAGTTAATTCACAATCAAATCAAAGTGCAGCTCAGCTGATGAACACAATGAAAATAACAAATGAACAAACAGGATGTTATGGAGCTGACGAATGTCTTAACATGATCAAAGTTCCTCACCGTAATGTGCCAAAATCGCTTAAGTGTCTTTTATCCAAGTACTTTTAATAAGCTTCTTAACAGCCAATTACTTTCACTGCATGTTTATTATTGTGCTCAGTAACAACCCTTTTTATATAATGTTATATAGAGTCTTTTAAACAATTGTATCCTGGAAAACTAACCAGTATAAAGCTCAACTTTTATATTTGTACACATTTTCACAAGTTATACTATTTTAATATTAACTCAGGCAAATACGTAACAGTTTGTGAATCTTTATGTCAGATTATTGTATTAAGAGTATTTTACTTCTGTTGATCTCCAGCAGTATGAAGCAGACGTGACTGGTTAGTTACTGCTTGTATCTGATGAGACTTCTGAATGCTTTTCAGTTGTTCAAACATTCTCACTGCAAGACTTTACTGATTTAACTTTGTTTTCCTTGTGTGTGTTCTTATACGCTTCACTTTAAACTTCACTTCATTGTGTTGAAAAGGTCTGTGAATGTAGAAACTGTCATTTGTAAGTGTGAATTTGTGCATTTCATATGAAAGGCTGTTAAGTGTGCTTCAGTTTGTGGGTATATTCAGAATGATTCCTCAGACTGTGTTCACTAAGAGGCAATTATAACATTTTCATGTTTTATTTTTTTATTCCCTTCTAGATATTAATAAAGTCCACAGCTATAAAAAAAAAAGCAAGTTATGCAATTTATGATCAGGTATCAGCCAATGAAATTGAAGATGCGGCACAGAAGCTCATGTGCATATTTACAAGGTGATCGTGCAAGTGACAACAGTCTGATAACACTGATAACAGTCTGATGTTTAATCATGAGGGAAAGATTATTTAAAGAAAAGAAAACATTTAACAATAATTATTAGTTAAATGATTCATACGTTTTCTATTAGGCTTGACCGGTATCATAAACCATATCATTGGCTCCCTCTTGTGGCTCGAAACGATTAATACAGACTGTCGTCAACATAGACTGAGAGGAACAACATTAATATATGTTGAGTGTAAAACCATCCCAACATTTAATCTCTAATGCATTATGTATGTGGTAAATTGTAATTCAATAAACAGGAAACTGCTCTCTACATGAGTTTCACTTACCTGTGAATGCTGTGACGTCATCACCGTCTTCCACCTGCGTCTAATGAAGTTTCTGCTCTTGGGTTCATCTACCTCAGTGTGTCTCCATCATTACAACAGCCAGCTGATCACCATTACAAAATAAACCTTGTCAGGTGATCAGGCATTATTCCTTACATTAGTGTAAAACAATCCTGATTAAACTTGATCTTTTTGGGATACATCACGTTTCATCTCTAAAGACTGACTGTGATTTCATTAAAACATCTACACCTGAGATTTTCATCTACAAACTAAATATTACATTCACAGAATAGTGACTAAAACTACATGTGTGCACACCAGCGTCACAGTAACTTTCTCTCAGGAAACAAGCAAACATGTTATAATTTACCTCTAAACAGTTTCCTGTAATAAAAGCAGTAATTTAATGAAAAACACACAATATTATGCTTTGAATGTTTTGCTGATGTATTCTCAAGTGAAGAGTGCTGACAATGTGGAGCAGCAGGTTTGGAGGGCAGAAGTTTTGATTGACAGACAATGAAACATGCAGTGAGGGGGGCGTGTCCTCAGACTGAATTAGAGGAGGAGTTATAGAGAGGGTTGTGCTTGTTCATCTTTAAATGTTTTAGTTTTGGGTTGTTTTAGTATCTGCTTTAGTAGTAAAGCAGCAACTGTCTTTCTGTTTCCTCCTCCTTTTTCTTCTTCTCTTCCATTTCCCTGACTGTTTTCTCAGCCCAGTTGAGGAGAACAAGTGGACCTTTTCTTTTGATCCAAGGCTTCTCCTGGCGTTTGATCAACCTCATTTCAACATTGAATAGATGTTTTACTTTCAACCTTTTACCAACCAAATAGTGAATTTTAATTCAACATTGATAATTGATTGATGATGACATTTACAACTAAATACAGAAGTTGAGTCGAGGTCAGTTTGCTGTCTGGGTAAGAACTATAAGACAACTAAAGCTGTTTTGAGCTTCTTGAATCTGATCATTTGATGTCGAAACGTAAGTGAAGTTCTTCATCTGACCTGAGGAGGGCAGCAGTGCACATCTAATGAGTCCAGCGTGCAGCACATTAGAGAAAAAGAAGAAGAGACCGTGTTGTGTATGACGTAATCAAAGATGGCGGCGCTGTAATGTTCGTTTGACTGAAGCGCAGCTAATGATCACAGAAATGCAAAGAGACTTTTATATAAATTCACCTGATCTCATTTTCAACACGGATAATAAACAGATCGGATTATTGCGCTGATTTTCATGCTGCTGTTGCGTTTACATCGAAAAAATCGAAGGAGTGTTAAATAAAGATGGTACAGTGTTGCGCTCATTCTCATTAAACCTACAGATAAAGTTTTGTTTTAGCTCCATTCTGAGCCGTCACACTTTTGTGTGCATGATTTGAAGTAAATGATTACAGGTAACAGTAGGCTGTAGTGTGCCTAGATTGGTTAAACTGTAGATGTTGGTTTAGCTGCACAGTATTTTTGATGTGGGATTTTATGATGAAGTTTTCAAACACAGTCAGGGGTTTGATCATTTCAGAGGCTCTGGATGCTCAGTTTCATGCTTTATTTGTTTTTCAGTCTGCTGAAGTTGAAGCTCTGGAGAGAAGCGAGTCAAGTACAAAAGGCAGAAGAAGATCTGGAAGCAGAGGTGAGCTTCTCTCAGCAGACAAGAACTGTCAGCAGTTTTATTGACAGTCACAGTAATTCAGATGCATACATTGACAGGAAGAGAAAACCGGAAGCGTAAAAGGAGCCGAAGCAGATCATCATCATCTAGTTCTTCCTCATCATCCTCCTCCTCTTCTTCATCCTCATCATCATCCAGCAGTGCTTCGTCAAGCAGTAAGTCCAGCTCCAGTAGCTCAGGTAGGTTACATTCAAAACTTCTACATATTATATAAAGTTCATAAAGAGGAAACCAGTTTAAAAATATTGCTTTACAGTTTATGATGATGCAGTAGATCAGAAAAAGCCCAGATAGATCTTGTTCTATTATCTGCTTCACCAGATTCTTGCAAAAAGCAAAGAAAATCTTCAAAGAAAAGAAAAGAGAGGCATGGAAAAAAGGTAACTGTTCTTCATCTCAGTGAAGAACAAAACTGCAGCAGTTTCTGTAGCATCATTCTTGACATGGTTTTAGACACCACACTGTGTTAAGTCTACTGGACCTTAAATTCATGGAGAGGTAAATAAACTGGATTTAAACATTAAACTGATTTTGCAGGTTAAGATGTTTTTTTTACACACTGACATCATAAATGAACCGTAAGAATCTAGTTTATATTGTCAGTCTCCCAAGAAGTTTATTATATTCACTAATCAAACATGCCATTGACCCTTCATACTAACAGAAAGGAAGAAAGGACAAAACACGCAAGCAGAAGAAAATAAAGGGACACAAAGGGCAGGACGATGCTTCTGGACCGGTTCAGATTTCAAAGGTACCAACTGCTGTTATTTCACTTTGTTAATTTATTTTAAACTTTGTACTTTATTTAAATTTCACTTTGTTCAGTTTCACCTGTAATTATTGATCATGACAAGTGTAATGACAACCTGAAGTTCTCCGTTTATTCAGTATCTTAAAGAAAAGAAGAAAAGTGGCAAGTACAGCATGATTTCAGGGAAGAAGATTAAAATGAAAGTGAAAAAATCAAAGAAGGATAAGCAGGTGGGTTCTTCACTCTGCAGATGACAGAGAATGCAGAAAAACAGAAATCAAGCAGTCAAGCAATTCCAGAACACACATGTACATATGAGCCAGCATGTTTCAGTATCCCATTATATCTGGTTAAGACACAGTGTTGCAATATAAATTAAAGTTGTTTTTCATCCACCTGTTGTTTTCTTTAAAACAGAGGGACAAAAACAGAGCTGAACTTCTCGAGTTCTTAAACTCCACCTTCTGAGGCAGAATTGGATTTTTGCAGTAATGGCCTGACCATCACTCAGGGAAAGACCGTCTTCAACTGCTAATGCTGTTTGTCTATATACAGATAGTTAAAATCCCTCCCTTTTATTTTTTCTTTAGAACTGTCCTGCAATATGTATGTTTATATATGATTAAATATACACTATGAAGACTGTAGCTTGGATATAACATTATGTGTTACTATAACAGTAAAAAAGAAGTAATTACAAAGGGAATGTTTTTGTATTTTTATTTTGTAGTTCACACCTCAAGTAAACAATTATTAAATCCATCCAAACTCAGACTTGGGAAGGAATTATGAGAGATGGAGAATTAGAAGGAGTGAATAAAGTTCTGCTGTGATTAAACACTTTTCACATTCATCGTTTTCTTTAATAAACAACAGGATGTTCCTGCTGCTGGTTTCCATACAGTGAGAGTGAATGATGACC
Source organism: Chromobotia macracanthus (assembly GCA_036877525.1). NCBI lineage: Eukaryota > Metazoa > Chordata > Actinopteri > Cypriniformes > Botiidae > Chromobotia > Chromobotia macracanthus. The sequence continues at coordinate 1,140,593 of JAZGTH010000025.1, forward strand.
GGAGACTGTCGACCCATCACATTCATTCTGTTTAACTTGTGTTTATAAAAATCATACAGGTGTTAGACATGACACTTTCATTTTTTATGTTATGTGCTGATTTTCTTTTTACTCAAACATCTCTCAAAGTTTCAGACTCAACAGTGTACTTGAGTCGTTCACTGATAATATGTATTTTCATATTTAGGCAGAATTCAGTGGTGCTGTAAGTAAATGGTTTATAGGAGATCCAGGTGGAGATATAGGTGATAAAAATTCAAATTCACTGTTTTTGTGTCTTTTTCTCAGGCATGTTGATTCCACCTTCACAAACACAATCAGTTCCATCACTGATGATCAAATCTGTATTTTCACAACATATTGTAGGAGTATTAATGTAAATTCAGGTTTGTTTTTACAGCCTGACGTCACACAAGCTTTATTGAACCCAGAACATTTATGTAAGGAAACACTGAGCTATAAATGTACGAAAATCTCCAAATCAAAGCGACAGATCTCTAGAAACAAACATGCATTCATTGTTATTGTGCAAGCTAATACATTTATTGAAACATTGCTTTTATAATGAAACTACTGGCTGTAAGTCAAATGACAAAATGAGTAAATTCATAAGACGTCCACAACACACATGTACACTGGCAAGACTGCAATAACGCAAAACAATCACCTTTCAACATTAAAACAGCAGTAAATAAAACATGTTAACACGTTATCAGCCTCCTGGACGCTTCAGTTTTGTCCGTAACTGCAGCAGAGGCTCATAAACATCACTGAACCTCCAGGAGCTGAAGGGTGAGCTTCATCCTCATGAAGTACATGCATGTGCCCTTAGTAGTGTTTCAGAAGAGCTATCATAATCTCACCGTCACTTCCCTGCTTGCTGCACGTTTCTATATTTAAGATATAAAAGCTATTTATTTAAAAGGGGGACTATATGATCTGCATGCCCTTTATTTATTTACTGAGCATGTAAGAGCTGCAAACCTCTCCACACTTGGCAGGGGTATCAGGCATCTTCTGGCGGACTCTCACTCAGGCTTTCCCGTTGATTCCCTTGTGTCGGAAGTCCGGCATGCTCCACACACGCTGAGCTTTCTCAGCCGTCTGATCCAGGCCCTGCTCGACATCACCGCACACGGTCTTCACATCCACGCCATCCTCCTCCGAGCCGTAGCGGTGTGATTTCAGGGCCAGGGTGCTGCTGAAGGGCTTGATCCGCACACGGGACCTGAAGCTCAGCAGAGACAGGCTGGCGGAGCGCCGGCTGCTCCACTGCGGGCTCAGACGCCGCTCGTCCTGGACGCGCTCCAGCGTTTCCACGAGCACCGCGCGGAAGAGCCCGGAGACCTCCTGCGCCTCCGGCTCGCTCTGCATCAGCAGCTGCCGGAACCTGAAGATGGAGCGAGAAGGTTTCATCCAGTTCATCTGGTCCTGACATTATAATCACAACAGACGAGCTGAAACTCAAAGCGCAAAAACTAAACAAACGCGCAGTTCACATGAAACGCTAACGAAAACATCTTGTGTTATGCTGGGTGAAGGTCTTCACATCCTGATAGCAATCAATAAGAGGTATGAATATATCTGTATAAATACACATCTTCTGCATGCATAGGACCGTAACATGTTGTCCAATCATTGCATTCGGTCCAGATGCTCGAGACAGGTTTCAGATGTTTAGAGACAGTTTTTTTTTTTTTTTTTTTTTTTTTTTTTTTTTTTTTTTTTTTTTTGTTTCTTTGAGACAGGTTTCAGATGTTTCGAGACAGGTTTCAGATGTTTAGAGACAGGTTTCAGATGTTTAGAGACAGGTTTCAGATGTTTAGAGACAGGTTTCAGATGTTTAGAGACAGGTTTTAGATGTTTAGAGACAGGTTTCAGATGTTTAGAGACAGGTTTCAGATGTTTAGAGACAGGTTTCAGATGTTTCTTGAATACTTTCAGAGCACGGTGCCAATAAAGCAAACCTAGTTTCGTGAAGATACACAGCTGCATTTGTAAGATATTATAAGTATTTCGCAACAAAATTCAAAATGGCTGATGCCCAAAATGGCTGACCAAGGAACACTGAATATTGTTCAGCTCAGTATGCCTCAGTCTAAGAATATCATTCTCATGATTTTAGGACAAAGAATTCAAAAGTTATAAACAAAATAGCCATTTTTCTGATTTTGGCACCAGTAGGTGGCGCTGTACCTTCAGGTCATGCCTGTGATGGCATTAGTGATGGGAATTTCAGCTCTTTAGTGAGGCACATGATGTGGCTTTATCATTCTGTACCACTTCAACATTTTAAGTTCAGCCAGTTACCAATATTTTCACCCAATATGTTGGCCAACTTTCTGAAACTGCCATTGGCCTTGTTAACATCACAAAAACAACAGGCTTTCATTTCCAGCTAATTTGTCATTTGTGTCGCACATGATTTGTGAGTTACAGATCCTCTCAGAATCTTCCTGCTCTTACGACAAACACTAAGATGCTCTTAGAGAGTCTTAAAATAGATTTCCAAGCAAGATGCTTATCTTTCCAATTAAATCAATGAATCAGTCTTTTCTTTTTCTTCCTTCTCCTTTTATCCTGTATCAGCCATCACTATTTTATCCTCATTCCTCTTGTAACTTAGTTTAAGGTCTACACACAAGGCTTTGGATCATTCTCAAAATCATTCTCCTAACTCTAATGCCCCAGAGGGTTTTGTATGGTGGGGGGACACATCAAATGTGCTGGAAGTGATGTTATTCTGGGACTTTCACCAGATTTCGCTACTGAATTACACAGGTAAATGTAATTTTACCAAATTAATTACCAACATCACTATTGTTCCTGTAACAACCTTTCTGTCAACCAGTCAAAATTTGGTTCAGGGCCAGTGTTTGGTTTAAGGATTAGGTTAAAGACTTCTGATTTTAGGGATAAGTTATGGTTCAGGTTATGAGGTTTAGGGCACTCAAACACTTTCTGCATGAAAGTGCAAGAAATTTCTACCGGTTTCTACACTCCTGAACAATGTAAACAGCATCAGCACCTGAATCAAATGTGTGTCCCACAAGACGTGTGGTTTACAGTTATCACATCAGAGTCAGAGCTGCCTGCCTGTCCACCAAGGACAAACACAAATCTTTCTGTGCTGTTCTGGAAACAGACTTCACAAAGACGGCTTAGTAAACTGATTACAGGCTGCCCATTCTTATGCTGAGGACGAAACATGCAGTGTGGAGAAAACCCAACCAACACGTCACTCGGACCATCTGTCTTACCTCTGTATGGCAGATCCACAGTGAGATGGAGGAATTTTACTGCACAGGTCCTCCAGGCTCAGTCGCTCTCCTTCGCTGATATTGTATGAGCGGCGTGGGGTGCTGATGAGCCAGCTGTAATCCACGCCACTCTTCAGCCTCTCATACTGATTGTCTCGCTCTCGCTGCAGCCGATCAGCCTCCTTCATCTGCCAGCTCAGCTCCAGCATCAGTGTGTCCGTCACCACTTCACACGGCTCCCGCCGTGGGCTCCGGTAGTGCGGCTCGCTCCAGCTGAACCAAGACATGCTGCCTCTGTCACGTCTGTCAGATGCTCAGATTTACCTGCTGACATGCAGTAAATGTTGTCATGAATGCACAAAGAACGAGCATGACATTATATCCTGTTCATCCCAGTGTTCATCCCAAGACATTTTACATGCTCAAAGTTGAACCATTGCTGCTTTTTTTTGGGCTGGTTGGGACTGGCTCACAAGCACACACAAGCATTACAGAGCCAGTGTTTACAATTTCAGAGGAAATGTGTTTGTCTATTTTTAAGTTTTATATCAAATTGTAAATCAAATGAAGTATTTTAATATAAAACACACTGCAGCTTTAAGGTTCATTATCTCCCTTATGTCCTATTGAGGTTAAAAGCTGCAAAGCCTAAATGTGAACAGGTGCTGTTTCACACCTGACAGATCTCAGTGTTGAGCTCTCAGCTTATAGAGTTTGATGACAGCTGCTACACAGAATACTAAATAAACAGCATCTCCTTCACTAGCCCTAGACACCCCTGACTGTCATTCAGATGATGAGAAACATGCCTCAGACAGATGAGCAGATCCGAATGAAAGTACAGAGTATTCAGAGAATGTCAAAGTTTACCAGAAATGAAAAATCACAAGACATTTCTTTGATATCTCAGTGGCTTCATCTAGGCATGAGATTAAATGTTCGATTTTCCTGAAAACCGATCACAATAATCTCACAAGTTTCTCCTCTACAGTTTCATAACAGTGTCTTAGTCTCTGCTTGATATTAAAGGTCAAAGAGATTTTTATGAAACAGTTAAAGCTGTGCTGTCCACAATAATTACAACAAACTTTATTTGTAAATAACTCTATAATCTTAACTGTATGTAAGATATGTTAGGAGAAACATGTGACACTTGAGCATAACAGCTGAGGCCTCCAGTTCGTCTTCTGATGTATGAATAACTACCTTCTGCCTTCATGTGTTTAAACATCACCAGAAATAATGACCAGTGATTGAATGTTTAAAATCTCTGTCTTGAATTCATTAGCTCTGAGCTCAGGCACCCACTCCTGTCTCTGCTCGTCCTCTTGCTGCGACAGTCATTCATTTCTCACTTGTTTTTCTTACCTTGAGATGTGATCCTGTTGTCTTGTAGGGCTTGTGGATTTGTAATGGCCCAGGTCACATTTCCTCTCGGAGCTTCGCCTCTGAAGTGCCTCTCTGTTGGCGGTTGCTATAGCGATGCTTCCCAAGCTTATTCTGCAACATGCATCATCAGCTGAAAGCAGGTTGGGGGGTCATGTGCTGTATAAAGAGATTATGAGGCTGTGTGGGCTACATGTCAGGTGACTGAATTACGAGTTATCTGGTAAAGGCCTAATGCTCCTAATGCTAATGTTTTTCTCAGTTATAATCATCATTTACAGTGAACTGCCCTACTGTAAATGAGATCATATGAACTACGTGAGGAAACTGAGAGTTACAGACAATCATGTAATTTAAAATGAAAGACTGAATTGTAAATGTACATGAATTTGAGATTTAGTTTTATTATTTAGTGTGCTGTTTAATGTTATATCAGCATTATTTAAAAATGTTTCTCAATGAAAATACAGAAATCTGACAAGGGATTTAACAATTATTACATTTGATTGCTGACCTAGAAACAGTGCAGAATATAAATATATGCAGTCATTTATAATTGGTCAATTAATAATGACCAGTCATTAATATAGGTTAATACAGGGTGTGATAATATTTAAAGGCCTGCTGTAAAGTTTCTCTGAAGATAACAGATGGACACAGGCATGTTTTTAGCATGAGCTCACAGCTTCTCTCAGATTTTCTGTATTCATGCTCTAAAGAGAGAGAGACAGAGAGAGAGACAAAGAGAGAGAGAGAGAGAGAGAGAGAGAGAGAGAGAGAGAGAGAGAGAGAGGAGAGAGAGAGAGACAGAGAGAGTCAGAGAGAGAGAGAGAAGAGAGAAGAGAGAGAGACAGAGAAAGAGAGAGAGGAGAGAGAGAGAAAGAGAGAGAGAGAGAGAGCACTAACGTGTCATGCTAAAACACTGATTCATTGTTTGCATATCTGAAAATATTATTGGAGATTTTCTTATTCCTCATTCCCCCAAAAGCACAAATCAGAGGTATACATGCATCAATAAATCTCTCCTCATCTTGTCTTCACTTCATTCTCTTTAATCAAACAGCAACATTTAATACTGATTCATCTCTAGTGGTTTCACATACATATACTCACAGATGGATATGCACATAAGCGGTTAAAAGCGGTTGATCTCTCTGTTCATTTCTGTCTCCTCACCAGCAGGTGGAGACTGTTACTGCTGACACACAACAGTTACTGCTGAAGATTCAGTTTATTTGCATGTATTGGCTATTTAAAAGTTGCATTGGAGAAAAAGTGGGAAAGTAAATGAACATGTTGTGGGAGTGATTCGGTTCCTTTTTCTAGATTAAGCATCAGCGATTCTGTATTGATGGTCTAAAGTTTCATTTATTAAATAAAAACTATTTAAACACCACAGACAGACAGACAGACACATGGTAAACAGTGTCTGTGTGTGTGAAGGAGAGAACACTAATGTGTCATGCCAAAAACAGTTTTACTGTCAGTATTTAAATATGAGCCCTTCATATCATTGAAGATTTCCTCATTCCTGCACTGAATATTGTTCATAAAACTAAACCCAAATCAGTGGTGTAAATTCTTGCATCATGTGTCAACAAATCTCACTCTTGTGCATCAGAGAAATGTCCTCGAAAAGAACACAGAACACGAAACACAGACAGGAAGAGTCATGTCACTGTTTACTGATTCATACTTGTGAATGTGCCGCATCAAACTGCAACCAAGACATTGTGATATTATGTTGCAATGTCGAGATCTGAATTCAGATTCCCTGAAGAGAGTTGCCAGATCTACTGGTGTCTCCTTTACAATTCACAGTTTTACAATTTTACTAATTTACAAACAAATATTAGGATAGTCTTTCAAATCAAAAATCATATCAATAACACGTAACTGCATGAGAAAAGGAAGTATGAATGCAGGTCATGTGATCTTGGAGGACATTTGCTGACATGAGCTTTCCTTCACTGGCCTTTGCTTTATCTCAAGTAATCTATGATCCTGGATGGAGCATCTGATCGTGATTGTTGAGTGATCGTTTGTGAACAACTTCTAATCGGGCCACATTCAACACAACAGATAACAAATCTTCATTCCTCCTATATTCACAGACAACATCACACCCTTTAATTTTTTTTTTTAAATTTTTTTTTTTTTAAAAAAATAAATTTTTTTTTTTTTTTTTTTTTTGGTGTTTTTTTTTTTTTTTTTTTGGTTTTGTTTTTTTTTTTGGGGGGGGGGGGGTTTTAATTAAAAAAAAAGGGTTTTTTTTTTTTTTTATTTTTAAAAAAAAAAAAATTTTTGTTTTTTTTTTTTTTTTAATTTGATTCTGACTGAAAAATCAGACTCACCTATAGTGTGAATTAATGCTTTTCCTTCAAGAGCTCTCAGATAATCTCACATGTTGCATAAGCACTGAAAAGAGATTTGCTGTCTTTCACTGGTTACAGGTTTATCAGTGAACTCGGGCTGTTGGCAGTTTTTATGGCTAATACAACAGAATGCTGATGCTTATAATCTCAGGGATGTTTTGTGCTGGTTTCTGTACTTATGCAATGATTCTCATGTTTCAGGTCAGCAGGTTTTGGCCACATGTAGAATCAAGCGATGCACAGTGTCTTCTCTTACACTGCTGTAGCAATGGGCCACTTCTCTAGACATCTGCTCAAATGCCTGGCAACAGGTTTAACTGAGAGCAGATGTCACACATTAGCTGCTAGAAATCACTAATCTCACATGAAACATTTACAGCTGTTGTACACACACACACACACACCGGCACACGCTTATTGCTCATGAAGGAACGTGCACAAAACAGCAGCAGTGCTACAGCAGTCTGCCGGGCAGCAGGAAGAAAGCGCAGCACATCCAGCACCTCATCCCTGCTGTACATGTCTCTACCTACATGTGTTTCTCTCTCCAGACTCACCCATGTGTATGTGTGCGAGCTCAGACCTGCTGTGATGTCACGCTGGTGTCTTAATCTCACGCCCCTGTACCAGCTGCGAGAGGAATGTATGAGGCCAGGCTGAGGTTCTGCAATGTGACCATTCTCCTGCAATATCTGTGCAATGTAATACAACAATTAATAAACAACATACAATTATGACATTACAGAAGAATAACACCCATAGATATATATAACTATGTATATATAAACTGTTCGGTCTGCTGCATCCCTCACTATATTCAAGAAACAGCTAAAAATCACAAATACCTGACACGACTTTGAACTGCAAAAACAATTCTAACCCTAAACCCTTTCTCCTCTCTCCCAACAGGTATCACCTCTATCAATCACTGGAATGTTGTAATCTTGGTAACTATGTACAGTTGATGTTATTGCCTCCTTATGATTTATCGCTTCTTTGTTTTCCTAACCTTGTAAGTTGCTTTGGATAAAAACATCTGCTAAATGTAAATGTACACTATATATTTACTTCACTTAGCAGAAATCATTGACAGTTTAAAATGAAATGACAATGAAAATAAATATATGTTAGCATACATCCTTGCACATTTTTTGCAGAGTGCAGAGTATATATAATATACTACAAATAGTGGAATAAGTTAAATGTACATATATGTTCACATATTTCACTTATATTTTTGAAATAGTTGAAATACTGTATCAGATTTCTGAGTCTTGTCATAACATTACAAGGTCATTGTTCATTCTGAGTGTTTAGAATTCATGTTATAATTCAGTGTGTTCAGTGTCTGATCAAAGTCTGCAGGTGACTGAGCTTTACAGTCTGATCTCACCTCCCACTGTAGCACAGGCCACGCTCCTTCTTCTCTTTAAGCTAACAAACTGTTCTGATCGTCTCTCATGGTTTTAGATACACTGATCACACTTACATAAACGTACATGTGTGTAATTTGCCATACGCAAGTTTTACATGATTTACAGCTATGATAATAAGCATGCTCAAATAAAATACTGAAATACTTTGAAAAAAGATTTTCAAAATAAATTGTAGACATGCTTGCTTTTGCCACTGGGTACACTGCAGCTGGGAATTTACAATTCTTTACCTCATTGTTTAAATAACGTTTTAACCCATTTGCATGTTGACATATTCTTATTATGGTTATAAAAAATCTCTCACTTCCTAACTTCAGAATGTATTGAAGTTTCACATTTTCTTTTGGACATGAGAAAATAAGGTTAATGTTGTTACATAATGCACAGTTTAATCAAATGTAATATATTTTATACACACACACACACACACACACACACACACACTGGTATGGTAATTTGGAGATTTGGGTTGTAATTTACAGGGATTTTGCTGCCTCTGTTCTTGTACAGTGGGAGAGATGCTTGTATGTGGTTCATGTTACACTGTGTGCACAAATGGAGGCTTTTGCTGGACAGATATATGTCATGTGATGGGGCTTTGTTTAGGGCAGAGCTGCTGTGTGGGAATAATTGCTATGATTTGAGTCTAACAGTGGAAAGACCTGATTCTCTCTCACTCTTTTGTTCATTTAATTGCTCTGAATTGAAAAACTGTTACTACATACATACTATTCTTTTTCACAATGGAAAGTTTTGCAGTAAATAGTCATTTTACCTTGAAGACGTTTGAGCCACTGCGCAATCTGTGTCAGCTGGTAAATGAATCCTGTCCTTGTAAGCACATCACAGGAAAGATGGGAAAGTTTTAGAGCAGAAGTGCAAATATCCATATAGAACAAGCTGCCCAGACTGACTGCTGTACATTTACCAGCAAAAGCCATCAGACAGTCA